>PVIR01007248.1:14700-31081 GCA_004026965.1 Petromus typicus
TTTTGAGACAGGGTCTTGCTTTTGTGGTTCAGGCTGGCTCTAAGCTCATCCTCAAACTCACATCACAGCAATCCTCCTGCCTCTGCCTCCCGAGTGCTGGGATTACAGGCATGAGCCACCATGCCCAGCACTGTGGTATATGGTACTGGTTGCTGCTGGGCGTGAGCCTCCACATCCAGTATTGTATATGGTTACCAGGGAATCGAACCTGGGTCCTTGCGCTTGCAAGACAGGTGCCAGAACCACTGAGCTAACTCCCCGGCCCCTCTCTGGTTTGATCTTGGTGTAACTGTTTTTTTGCTAAAGTAAGATAAAAGAAACAGTTGATTATCATTTTGCTAAAACAGTTGTTTTCAGTGTATTAGTTTAGATTTTTAGTTTTTGTGGCTATGTTACTAAAAGTTATCTAAATAAGTTGGAAAAATCAATATTGTCAAAATGGCTATACTTCCACAATTATTATACAGATTCAACGCAATCCCAATTGAACTCCCAACAGCATATTTCACAGATCTGGAGAAAATAATTCAGAAATTCATCTGGAATCACAAAAGACCTAGAATAGCAAAAGCATTTCTAAGCAATAAGGACATGCTGGGGGGTATTACGATCCCCAACTTGACACTGCTACAAAGCCACTGTGATAAAAACCACATGGTACTGGCAAAGCAACAGACCCGGGGACCAGTGGATTAGATTAGAAGATCCAGAAACAACTCCAGACACACTAAGCTGTCTCATTTTTGACAAAGGAGCCAAATATCCACAGTGGAGGAAGGATAGCCTATTTAACAAATGATGCTGGAAAAACTGGACTTTAACCTGCCAAAGACTAAAGCTAGGCCTAGCTCTTTCACCATGTACTAAAATAAAATCAAAGTGGATTAGGGACCTAAATATTAAAACAGACAAACTAAACTTGCTACAGAACAGGTTAGGGAAAACTCTTGAAGACATTGGTTTGGGGAAAGATTTAATGAGCAAATCCTTCATAGCACAAGAACTGGTAGAAGAAATTGATAAATGGAATCTCATCCTATAGAGAAGTTTCTGCACAGCAAAAGAAACCACCAGCAAAGTGAAAACGCCATTAACAGTATGGGAAAGAATCTTTACCAGGCACCTCTCAGAAAAAGGGCTACTATCTAGAATATATAAAGGGCTTAAAAAAATCAGTCCACCCAGATTTAAAGACCCAATTCAAATATGAGCATCTGAAATGAACAGACACTTTTCAGAGGAAGAAATAAAAGCAGCTAAGAAGCATATGAAGAAATTTTCAACATCACTAGTCATTTGAGAGATGCAAATGGAAACAACATTAAGATTTCATCGTACGCCACAAAGAATGGCTGCCATTTCAGAATTAGCCAGCAACAAATATTGGCGAGGCTGCGGAGAAGAAGGAACTCTTCTCCACTGTTGGTGGGAATGTAGACTTGAACAACCCCTGTGGAGATCAGTTTGGAAATTCCTAAAAAAGCTAGGATTGGAGGTCCCATTTGACCTGGCCATCGCCCTGCTAGGTATATACACACAAGAATTAAAAGATTCATATCACAGTGACATATGTGCACCTATGTTTATAGAAGCTCAGTTTGTGATTGCTAAATCTTGGAAACACCCCAAATATCCATCAACTGGAGACTGGATAAAAAAGCTGTGGTTCTTCTACAGAATGGAGTATTACTCTGTCATAAAAATGATAAGTTTGAATCATTTAGACTTAAATGAACGTACCTTGAGGACATCCTCATAAGTGAAATAAATAGGTTACAGATATGTGAATATCCTATGTTTTCTCTGGTACGAGAAAATGAAGATGTACATGAGTTCTAGAATGTATGTTATATAATGTGAAATAGAAAATACTCAAAGCGAAATGGGGTGAAGGGGGAAAATAATGAGATTATAACAAAAAAGAAAGGAAACAAAGTTTATGCATATAGGGGTGGGGGTGGTAGGGTGGTTAGAGCTATGGGAAAAAAGGAATTAAGTTGTGTCATATACTGGTACAAATTCTCATTGTTGAATGCAATCATGATGTGTATATGTAATGTACCAAAGTTATCTAAATAGAATTGGCAGTGATTAAATGTGGGCCTTTCTCAAGGTCTTTTTCCAATCTCAGTGACAAAATTTTTGACTATGAACTTTAGAGCAGTAGGATGATAATTGCTTTGAAAATGTGTACCTACATTTTATTGATGTGTGATTTTTCAGGTTCCACTTGTTATAAGTGCTTATTATGGGATTTGTCTCCCTAAATCTTCTGACTTGATTTTTAAAAAGGGATAATTGAGATGGCTTAAAAAAGAAGGATTTCTTTCATACTGACATATTTCAACTCTCTTTTTAAATTTATCTTCAGTTGCAAAAGATTTGTTACCACAATTTAGCATTACTAGAAGCATAAAAGCAGTGTCAGTGAAAGAATACAGCAAATCAGTGTGAATTTACCTCTATACAAGTCTTAACTATGTGGGTATTTAACATTTAAATGCTTATAGAAAAATACTCAGCATTGTTAGGTATCCTATCAGAACGTGTACCACATTTTAAGAAATACTGAAAACATTGTAAATTTCTGTCCATAGAGCATATTATTTAAAATTTTATCTGCTGATTTGTATTAATTCTCACAAAAAAGTTTGTTAATTTAATGAAAAGTTATAATAGTCTATAAAAAGCCAAGAAATTTACTAAATCCAAAGTTGGAGTGTTAACACGTGATTTCTTCTTCATTGATATATTTATGGTTCTTACTTAGATGTAAGTCCTTTCCAGGAGCAGTAATAAAAGATAAAATAGTACCTTCTTCAGTTTAATATAATCCTGAATTTAGTGGATCTTTCTATCATTAGCTTATATCAAGAATTAGTATTTCCTATTTTTAATGAGCTGAATAGAAAATATTCTTTTGTAGACATGTATATTTATGTGGAGAATATAAAAAAAACCAAATTTTTAAGTTTTGGTGACATCTGATTAAAGTAATGTGCTATTGGAACCAATGTTTCCCTCTTCAGCAAAACTCACAGAGCTTATTTTACCATGTGTGTCATCCTGGACTTCATCAGATGTTGTCAGAAAATAAGTCCCTAATCATCTGTGCTCGTCTGCATGATTATCTATCCCTTATTCTGTATCTTTCTTATCTGAACCCTTGAACTCCTATATCTCTCCTACATTTTCCATCTAAGTCAAAAGAATCCTTGGTTTCTATGTGTTTACGTTTTCACTCATACAGTAGATACTTGTTCGAAGTCTGCACTACACCAGGCCCTGACACATGAACTCTTTACTTCCATGTTGAACATCTTTCATATTCTTTGCCTGAAAGATAATCTAACCTCTTCTCGTCTACTCTCAACACTATTTGGTTATGTGTTTCTTCTTAGTCTTACTAGTTAGACTAGTTAGATGGTATGACTCTCATGCTCTGTGTTCCTTGTTTTTTCTGTTTTGCCTTCAAACTATTATTCCATTATATTCTTTTCATGTGTATATGTGTATGTGTGTACATATGCATGTGTATAAGTACTATAATGGTTTGTTTTGGTACAGTGCACATGTACATAACATGTTTTGATTATTTTCATTTCTATAACACATTCTCTCGTTCCACCCCTCAACTTGTGGTTCCATTATATATCTTTTATTTTTTTTCTGGGTAACAGAGATTAAACTCAGAATCTTCCACTTGTAGAGCAGGCCTGGAATCACTGAACTAAACCCCCAATACCATCCCTTCTTTATCTTTTGAAGTATGCCTTGGAGTTTTCATACATTTATTTGTTTGTTTAATTTTATAGTTTGCTCATGTAAGAGAAAACATGCAATATTTAGCTTTCTGAGATTTGTATATTTCACTTGACATAATAGTCTCTAATTTTATTCATTTTCTTGCAAATTACATGATTTATTCTTACTTATGACTGAATAATATTCCATCAGTTTTGCCACATTTTTTTTTCACCCAGACATCAGCTACTACTGGACATCTAGGCTGTTTCTACAGCTTAGCTATTTGAAATTCTGCTGTAAATATGGATATACTCGTTTATAGCATATAGTGTATAATATAGCTTATACAATAGTATACTGCCCTTAATTCTTTCAGGAAGAATACAAAGGAGTGGTACAGCTGGGTGGTGTGTATATATATTCATTCTTAGATTTTTAAGGAATCCACATACTGATTACCATAGTTATACTCGTTTATATTTCCAACAGTGTATGAAGATCTTTTTCTTTTCTTTCTTCCTTTTGTTTTTGTGTGTGTGCTATTTCCACTAGCATTCATTGTTTCCTTTTGATTTGAATTCAATACAGGGTAAGAAGAGATCAAATTTCAGTCATCTATATACAAATACCCGGTGTTCCTAGGCCCATTAAAGAGACTATCTCCAGTATTCTATAGTATATTTTTGGTTCTTTTGTCTAAAATCAAGTTGCTTTCGGTTCATGAATTTCTGTATCGTTTGTCCTTTTCCATTCGTCTGCATGTGTGTTTTTGTGCCAATACCACGTGTTGTTCTTGCATCCTTTATATCAGGTATTGGGTTTTTGGCTCAGGACTTGCTTTTGCCATCTTGGGACCTCTGTGCATCTATGTGAATTAGGATTGTTGTTTCTAGTGCTTGAATGTGCTTGGTGTTTTAGTAGGGATCACACTCAAACTATAAATTACTGTTGGCAGTAGAGCCATCCTACTACTGCTTCTGGCAATCCATGAACTAGAGTGATCTTTCCATCTTCTCATGTCTTCATTTTCTTTCTTCATTATTTTCTACATTTTACAATACTGGTCTTATTCATCTTGTTTCGTGTGTGTGTGTGTGTGTGTGTGTGTGTGTGTGTGTGTGTGAAACTTGTGAATGAAGGTATTTTCCCAATTTTTTTTTTCTCAGCAGTTTAGTTTTTGGTACATAAGAAAGCCATTGATAGTGTATTGTGCCACTTTGCTCAATTTGCTCATTAGATCTGTGGGTCTTGTGAAGTTTCTTAGGGTCTTCTTTTTTAAAGAAGTGAGATGGGTTTCTCAGGCAGAATTTAAAGCACATACTCAAAAAAATATAGCAAATGATGCCCTTTAGTCAGAAGTAGGAGAAGTTTTGAAGAGTGGAGATCTGCAGTTAGTGAATCTATATGAAAGTTTCGGCTTGGTTTACAAGAAAAAAGCAATACCCACCAATAGGAATAATGATAATAATTCATTTCACAAGAGGAAGAATAATCCATTCTATAGGAGAAAGGCAGAGCCCAATCTGTTTTGTTTCTTTTTTTTTTGAGACAGGGTCTCGCTTTGTGGTTCAGGCTGGCCCTGAGCTCACCCTCAAACTCACATCACAGCAATCGTCCTGCCTCTACTTCCCTAGTGCTGGGATTACAGGCGTGAGCCACCATGCCCGGCACTGTAGTATGTGGTACTGGTTGCTGGTGAGTCTCCACGCCCAGTATGGTATGTGGTTACTGGGGAATCAAACCCGGGCCCTTGCACTTACAAGACAGGCGCTGGAAGCACTGAGCTAACTCCCTGCCCCTGATCTCACTTTCTTAAGGGATGCAGAGAGGCTGGACTTCCCTGCTGTAGGTCCATCTTATGACTGCTTCATGTGGGGAAGGGGTGATCCTGCCTAGCTAGGGACAGATTGACCTTTTATTTTTATTATTAACCTCTGTTTTTGAGGTGTTTCTTAAATTACAACAAGTAGAGTTTTAGAAGCTCTTCCTTATTTTATCAAAAAGAAATCCAGTGTCCTCCTACTGTAAATATAACAATAGCCAAAGAATAAGCTAAAGATATGCATGTTTTGTGATTATTTGGCGATTAAAATTCTCTTTTAGTTTGGTTTGGTTTGGTATGGTTTTAAGTTAGGGTCTCACTTTGTAGCTCAGGCTGGCCTTGTACTCGTTCTGTAGCCCAATCTGGCCTCAAACTCATGGCAGTCCTCCTTCCTGCTGGGATTGCAGGTGTGTCTCACCATACCCAGTTATATTGGCATTTTAATCCTATAAGTACGCATGCACAAGGAGCAAATCTTTAATGATGGATACTTGAAAGTGCATTAAAATAGTATAATGACAATATACTATGAATTTGTGCCAATCTTTCTGCCACCCAAGTGCTTGGATTACAGGCATTCACCACCCCACCTAGCTAATGCTGTTGATTTTTCTGTATTGATTTTGTATTTGCTACATTATTGAATTTTGCTATTGTTTCTAGATGTCCTTCAGTAGAACTTTGGGGTCTTTTGTGTCAGGTCTTCTGCAAGTAAAAATAATTTGATTTCCTCCTTTCCTGTACCCCTTACCCCATCTGTCTCATTCTCTTTCTCTCTCTCATCATTGCTCTGGCTAACATTTCTAGAACTATATTCAGTGGGAACAGAAACTTGCTCTAGGTCCTAGGACAGAGAGGAGTCTCACATTTCATCTTTTCCTGACATCCTGTACTTTCTTGCATATATAATTTGTAGCTATACATTCATAATTTTATTAGCAAGTTACTATTCTTTATAAGCATAGGGACAGTATAGATTTTAAGTTTAAGAAAGCTAGAGGCATGTGTCTGCTTTTTTTTTTTTTTTTTTTTTTTGTTTTTTTTTTTTTTTTTTTTTTTTTTTTTTTTTTTTTAGGTTTTTGGAGACAGGGTCTCGCTTTGTGGTTCAGGCTGGCCCTGAGCTCAGCCTCAAACTCACATCACAATCCTCCTGCCTCTGCCTCCCGAGTGCTGGGATTACAGGCGTGAGCCACCACGCCCGGCACTGGTATGTGGTATTGGTTGCTGCTGGGCATGAGTCTCCACACCCAGTATTGTTATGTGGTTACCGGGGAATCGAACCCGGGTCCTTGCGCTTGCGAGACAGGCGCCGGAACCACTGAGCTAACTCCCCGGCCCCATGTGTCTGTTTTTTCATACTCCATGCTATCTATCTAGCACATGGTAAGGGTTAAATATTATGAGTATAAAGAGAAGGAAAGAAAGGAAGTATGGAAAGATGTAAGAATGGTGATGACAATACTTCTCAGAGTGACTCATTAGATATAATTCTAAAAATTGTTTTCAGAATGATTCAGTTAACATTAATACATTATAGAAAAACAGTATTGTGAGTACAAAAACTCAGCTCCCAGGATTGAAATCATAGCTTTTTTCGTCTTGTCTGCAAGGTCTTGGAGAAAGTACTTTATCTTTGAACCTGTTTCTAGTTCCATGAAAATGAGAATCCATATGACTAATAATAATATCTGTTAGCAACTTCATAGGATTGTTATGAATTTTTAATAAGACAATACTTATAAACTACTTCAATTAGTACCCTTAAAGAAGTCAGATAATGTTGTTATTGTTACTGCCAGTGATATAGTTATTCCATATTCACAAGATAATGTACCTTTAGTGTATATCTAGTCACAGAATTACCATACATTAGCAAAAGGAAATACAAACATTTTGTGTTTAACAGACTGAGTTCCAGTTCCTGCAGTTATGTTGTTAATTGAATCGGTCACCAAATGAGGAATTGTATGTGGTATGTACATTACAATATTCAGGAAAAATAGTCAAAAGAAATCCCAGGTTGGTGACTTTGCTTTTATTTGCATAACTCTTATATGCAGTACCATAATGTATAACAACACAGAACTACAGTACTATACTGTATAATCAGTAAAAATTACAATACTATAAAACAAAGTGCATTGTACAAAAAAAGGACATTGAAACTCAGTAAACAAGATGGAGAGAAGTGTAGGAAAAAAAAGAGTAGTCATAAGTTCAAATAGCACACCTCAGTTTTAAGTCCAGACTTAAGTTTAACAGTTAAGTCATTAAATGAAGAACAACTGTATTGGGGAAAAAAAGATTTTCTGTTAGAAAATGTAAATTCATATTTTTATTAGCAATTATGAGACATTGAGAGGGCATATGTGTGTTTGTATTTCTTGCTAATAAGATACCCTGCAACTTGCTTTTTTTTATAAAACAGGTCTGAATCTAAAATTTTATTCAAGTCAAGAAAACTAGAGGGCTTCAGTGAATATCTGGCTCACATAGTGACTGGTTAACCTCTAGATAATCTTATTGTTTGGTATTATTTCTCTTATAATCATCTTCTTCCTTTCGGAGATTTGGAAATATCCATAGCATCTTGAAAGCTACAGTATATACATTGTTCTCTGTTACAGACCAGAAAGGTGTGGGAAATTGAAGGTGCTGCAAACTTTGTCAGCACCTGAAGCACACTACTGCTGTTTTCTTAAGGAAAATAGGTCTATGGTAGTCAAAATTTGTTCCCTTTTTATTCTGAATAAAAGTTTATTAGCTTGTGATTTAAGCAAACCATCTGGTTCTGCTGGCAGTGCACACTGCCAAGCCTGAGCTTTCTCCTTAATATGTTATTGGAGGCAGTTAAAATTCTTGATCCTCGGCTCTGGCCAGGGCTCCCCCCAACCTCATTACAATTTTCTGCTTTTCGAAACTGTGCTGTGACTTGGACTATATTTTTAAATTATGAAGAATGTCTTCATTGTTTAGTTAAAAATTATCTCTTCTTTTACCTCACTTTCATTACCTTCTTTCTCAGTGATGATACTCAGTGTTAACCAGCAGCTGCTGTGTGATAGGCATGTAGTGGAAGTTTTGGAAGTGATGTCTAAACGTGTTCTCAGTTGCAGAAAAAAAAAGCACAAAATGATTAATTCAAATTGACTTTGAAATTGCTTCCCTGGCTTAGAGCCAGGGAGCAAAGCAGGTGATTAGTTGGAAAATTGTTGTTTATGGCACATTCTTGCCTTGAATACTAAAATGCTTTGAAGTTTATTTGGATGTATGTGTAATCTGGGACATATGGATCTGTTACTCAAGTGGGAAAATAAAGCTATCTTTTTAGAAAGCTATACTAATATAGAACTCTAAAAATGTACAAGTTAATGTTTATGTTTAAATATTGCATACTAGATGCCAAAAACACTTTCACAGAAGCTGTTGAAGATGATTGATAAAATATACATTTATAAGATGGCAAAAAAAAATCATATTCAGATTAGCAGTAAATAGGCAGGAAATTCAAAGATAAATGCTTGGTAAGCTGTTGAACATTGAGTTGCATATGTTGGTAGGACAAAGAAGGTCAAGGGAAGCCCAAGGTAGAGGGAGAGGCAGTAGAAAGCCAAGACCCTTTTAAAAAAATAACCAACAAAGTCCAAAATTGGGTCTTTGAAAACATTAAGAAAATTGACTATCATTTTATGAGGCTGTAAGGAGGTCAGGGGAGAAAGACACATAGTGAACAACATTGAGAATGATTACATATTCCCAACTACTAGTCCTGGAGAACTTAAAAAGAATGCCAATGATATCTTTTGCTGGTAAATTTGAAAATTTAGACTGAATGACCATATGCCAAGAAAAATGCAATTTAGCAAAACCAACTAAATATGGAAAGAAAATAAAAACTCTGAAAATATGAGTCATAAAAACCTTGCCCACAAATTTCAAGCCTAGAGATTTATATTGGTGGCTTTTAGTAAACTTACAGGAAATAATTTCAGCCTTACTAAAACAATTCTGAAAAAATTTTTTTTAAAATAGGTGCCTCCACACCACATGGCTCATTCTGGAACACAGCTCCAGGGCAGCAGCTATTTTGTATGTTCCTGTCTTGGCATTGGCAAAAAAGCAACCCAAATACCCAGATTTTAAATTTCAGCTTGTGGTCAGATAAGCTACAATCTCATTACCCAAAACAAGATAGACATATATGCTAAGCAAAGTTAAAGGCTGTCTTCCCCTAGGAAGACTGTGGCAAGCTGTGAATGTGTGTTATAACAGATGAATGAATAACTGAAATCCCTGGTTCCACCTATCAGCAAAGCCACGTAGGACATTCCGTATGACTTTGGGTATAAGAAAAGATTCCTTATGACCTTTCTCTATTATGCTATCTTCAGCTGATTTTAATGTATGTCTTTCTTTCCAGTGTGGATAACTTTAAATTTATTTGCATGTTTTAATTTTCCTTGATATCATCTATCTCTAGTATAATGTAAAATAAAAGTGATGAGAACAAATATCCTCATCTTATTCTTTTGGCTTGGTCTTAGAGGAAAACACTTATTTTTTCACCATATATGTTCTTTATGAGTTGAGGAAGTTCTCTCCTATTCCTGTTTTTTAAATGTTTTACCAAGAAAAGGTGTTGGACAGTTTTTAAGGCTTTTTCTATGCTTATTGAGATGATTATATAAGTTTTGTACTGTGTTCCATTAATACACTGTTAACAATGATTGCTCTTTTACATTAAACCAAATGACATTCTTTGAAAAAGTTCCAGGGTTTACACAGAAATTTTGCATCTATATTCATAGACAGTATGGATTATTTTTAATGAATTGATTTTATTAGTTCATTTTATTTCCACATTGTGATCACAGTCAACATTGAAAACTTGTACCAGTATATGACATGACTTGTTATTTTTTCCCATTCCCGGATCCTCCCTCAACTGCCTGCCCCATATATATAAGCTTTGTTTCCTTTTGACAATTTGGATTTTTAAAGTGTTTTTTTGTGGGTATTTTTCTCTTTCTTTTATCAGTCACTCTCTGTCTCCATCCCCCCTACTCTCTCTCTAGATATGCAGAGATTATTTGTACATTTTAACCTCAAATTTCCCAGGGAGCTTATTAGTTAGGTGATAGGCCTTAACCTGATTGGAAGAATGGTCAGTGTTGCTGGAGTGTCATTATGTCTTATTTTTGGATGCTGAGTAACTAAAACTGTTTTGCTCTGGGTGGTGGCTTTTTAAAAATAATCCAATGAGAAAATATAATATTGAATGAAGTCAGAACATTCCATTTATATACAAATAGGCAGTAATTAATTTTTAGATATAGTAAAACCTTGGTTTGCATGTATAATTTGTTCCAGAAAATGTGTATATCCAAAATACTGTATATCAAAGCTAATTTCTCCATAAGAAATGGAAGCTCAGATGATTCATTTCACAGCTCCAAAATATTCATGTAAAAATGATTACAGTACCTTACAATAATAACAAAGTATGAAGAAAATAAACAAATTAACCTGCACTTCTGAAAACCTTCATGGCTGGTTTGAAAAAGAAAGACTTAAGAGAGGAGGTTGACTTTTTTTTTAAATGCAAATCTTTATTTGGTACGTTATGAATACAGATAACCATTGCATTCAACATTGAAAATTTGTACCAGAATATAACACGACTTGATTTTCATTTTCCCCTTCTCCCAACCCACCCTGGAACTCCCTACCCCCTATATACATAAGCTTTGTTTTCTTTTTTTATTAGTATCAAATTCTTTTCCCCTTGTTATTTTTCCCCTATACACTTTCCTTTTAAATATTTTCTTCTTCACAATATCAACTATATATACACTAGATCTCATTTACCTGTTCATTTTCTCATACCAGAGAAAAGACATGATATTTACACAGCTGTGACCTATTTATTTCACTTATGAGGATGTCCTGAAGGTACTTCCATTTGAGTGTGAATGCTTCAGTCTTATCATTTTTAATAGCTGAATAATACTCCATTCTATAAAAGAACCACATTTTTATTCAGTTTCCAAGATTTAGCAATCACCAACTGAGCTCCTATAAACATGGGTGTACATACGTCGCTGTGATATGAATCTTTTAATTCTTTTGTATATATACCTATCAGAGGAATGGCTGGGTCAAATGGGACCTTTAACCTAGCTTTTTGAGGAATCTCCACACTGATTTCCCAGAGATTGTACAAGTCTACATTCCCACCAACAGTGGAGAAAGATTCCTTTTTCTCTGCAGCCTCACCAACATTTCTTGCTTGCTAATTCTTAGATAGCAGCCATTCTTTATGGAGTGAGATGAAATCTCAGTGTTGTTTTCATCTGCATTTCTCGAATGACTAGTGATGTTGAGCATTTCTTCATATACTTCTTAGCTGTTCTTACTTCTTCCTCTGAAAAGTATCTGTTCATTTCAGATGCCCATTTTTCAATTGGGTCTTTAAATTTGGGTGGGCTGTTCTTTTGAGGATGGAGAAGGACCGAGTCTTGCTTTTATAGTTCAGCCTGGCCCTGAGCTCAGCGTTGAACTCACAGCAATCCTCCTACCTCTGCCTCCCAAGTACTGGGATTACAGGCAGGAACCATCACTCCTGGCACTGTGGTGTGTGGTTCTGATTGCTGACGGGTGTGAGTCTCCACACTGGCATTGTTGTATGTGGTTACTGGGGATCAAACCCAGGCCCTTGCACTTGAAAGGCAGGTGCTGGAACCACTGAGCTAGATCCTCAGCGGGTGGGCTGATTTTTTTTTTTAAAAACTCTTTATATATTCTAGATACTAGTAGCCCTTTGCCGAGGAACAGCTGTTAAAGATTCTTTCCCACATTGTTGGTTGCCTTTTTGCTTTGTTGATGGCTTCCTTTGCTGTACAGAAGCTTTTTAATAGAATGAGATCCCATGTGTTGATTTCTTCAGCCAATTCTTGTGCTATAGAGGTTTTGTTCAGAAAGTCTTTCTCTAAGCCAGTGTCTTTAAGAGTTTTACCTAACCTGTTTTGCAGCAGATTTATTGTTTCTGTTGTAATATTTAAGTCTCTAATCCACTTTGATTTTAGCTTGGTAAATAGTGAAAGGGGTCTAACTTTAGTCTCTGGCAAGTTAAAGCCCAGTTTTTCCAGCATCATTTGTTAAAGAGGCTATCTTTCCTCCATTGAGGAATTTTGGCTCCTTTGTCAAAGATCAGGTGACTCAGTGTATCTGGAGTTGTTTCTGGATCTTCTAGTGTACTCCATTAATCCTCAGGTCTGTTACTTTGCCAGTACCATGGAGTTTTTATAACAGTGGCTTTAAGGTATAGTTTAAGGTTGGGAATTGTAATACCCCCTATGATGTCTTTGTTGCTTAGAGTTGCTTTTGTGGTTCCAGATGAATGTTTGGATTTTTTTCTCTAGATCTGTGAAATATGCTGTTGGAATTTCAATTGGGATTGCATTGAATCTATATAGTAGTTGTGGGAGGATAGCCATTTTGATGATATTGGTTCTTCCTACCCAGAAGCAAGATATGTCTTTCCATTTTTTGATATTTTCTTTTATCTCCCTTTTCAGAGTGCTATAGTTTTCAAAATACAGGTCTTTCACCTCCTTTGTGGGATTGATTCCTAGATATTTCATTTTTAGGGGTGCTATTGTGAAAAGGACTGACTTCCCAATTTCTATCTCAGTGAGATTGCTATTTCTGTATACCAAGGCTGTTGATTTTTGAGCATTGACCTTGTATCCAGCTATGCTACTAAATTTGGCAATTAGGTCCAGCAGTTTTTTAGTTGTGTTTTTAGGATCCTCTGTATAGAATGTCATGTCATCAGCAAGTAATGACAGTTTAACTTCTTCTTTTCGTGTCTTTATTTCTTTTATTTCTTTCTCTTGCCTAATTGCTGTGGCTGTTTCCAGGACTATATTGAACAGAATTGGTGAGAATGGACATCCTTGTCTTCTTCCTGATCTTAGTGTGAAAAGTTTGTTTTTGACCATTTAGTATGATGTTGGTTGATGATTTCTCATAGATAGCTTTTATTAGTTTGAGATAGTCCATCTATTCCAATTTTCTGTAGGATTTTGAACATAAATGGGTGTTGTATTTTGTCAAATGCTTCTTCTGCATCAATTGAGATGACCATATGGTTTTTGTCCTTGAGTCTGTTAATATAGTGTATTACATTTATTGATTTACATATATTGAACCATCCTTGCATCCCTAGGATGAATCCAGCCTGGTCAGGTTGTATGATCTTTTTGATGATTCTCTGTATTCTGTTTGCCAGTATCTTATTGAGGATTTTTGCATCAATGTTCATTAAGGATATCGGCCTGTAGTTCTCTTTTTCGCATGGGTCTTTCTGTGCTTTTGGAATCAAGGTAATGGTCACTTCCAGAAATGAATTTGGGAGTACTGCTTCTCTTTCAATTTCATTAAATAGTTTGAGAAATAGTGGCACTAACTCTTCTTTAAAAGTTTTGTAGAATTTAGCAGTAAAGCCATCAGGACCAGGGCTTTCCTTTGTTGGCGTTTTTTTTATTACATTTTCAATTTCTCAGATTGATATTGGGTGTTTAACCTTTCTATATCTTCTTCATTCAGCGTTGGAAGCTGATATGTGTCTAGAAATCTATCCATTTCTTCTATATTTTCCATTTTATTGAAGTACAGACTTTCAAAGTAGGTATTTATTATCCTCTGGACTTCCTCTGGATTGGTGGTAATTTTTCCCTTTTCTCTCTTAATAGCATAGATCTGAGCCTTTTCCTTCCTTTGTTTGATAAGGTTGGCTAAGGATCTATCAATTTTGCTTATCCTTTCAAAGAACCAACTCTTCAATTCGTTCATTTTTTTGTATTGTTCTCTTAGTCTCCATTGCATTAATTTCTGCTCTGATCCTTACAGTTTCTTGCCTACTATGAACTTTGTATTTGTCTTGCTCTTCTTTTTCTGTTGTGTTTTATTGTCATTAAGAGAATCATTCCTATCTCAATGGAATCTTTCTCTTTGTGTGGAGCTTTAACAAGGAACCTATCCAGTGTTGAATTTGCCTCTTTTTGAGGATTACACAGAAATGTGACATTGCGTTGTTAAACTGATTTATTGTTCACACTGCTACAGCTGTATTTGGGTGCTGCTTTTCTACAGAAGTTTGTGCTGTTTCCCATTTTACGCATTTCCCTAATCTCATTTGAAGTGAAGGATTCCTCTACCTTTTTGTCCTCCTCTTCTACAGGAAAAATCTCCATAACCTCTTACTGTTAGGGTATCACTCACAATATGGCAGCAAGAAAGAGTGAAGAATCATTGGGTCAGTTGTGATTATATGACATTTGGTGTCATGTGCTACTTGTATTGCAAGATACTTATTCATTTATCAAGTTAATTTATCAGAAATGTTTACTCATTTTGCAGAACACTCATGTAACAAGTTATAGTCCAAGATTTTATTGTATGTGCATCAATCAAGATTTGCTAATTGTTAACAGTTGAATGGGTACACTTACAGTGGTCCTACGTGGTGAGCACTGTTACTCTTTAGATGTGGGAGATACATTACACTTGATCTTAGCCAAAAGGCCGAGAAGTGATGTGGGAGATACATTAAAAGGACCTCCCATCAGTGGACACTTAAAACAACAAATAGCACTGAATACTATATTACTAGGGGTTTTTATCTATACATACATACCTTGATAAAATGTAATGTATCAATTATGGACCATAAAAGATTAAAAATAGAACACTTACAGTACTATACTATAATAAAAGTATATATGGTCTTCCCTCCCATCCTTAAAATGTAATGTTCTTCCTTCTTTCTATTTAAATAAGCACTTTACCACTTCTCGTTAACGTATCTCAGTTGCCAGTATCACTTTGTACTTTGGACCTTTATTAAAATAAAGACTACTTGAACACAAGCACTATAAGACCAAGACAGTGGGTCTCATATCTGAGGTGGCTACTAAATAACTGTTGGGGCAGGTAGCATATACAGTGTGAATACATGGAACTAAAGGATAATTCATATCCTTTAGGCAGGCTAGAGGAGGTGCCTAAGATTTCATCATACTACTCAGAATGGCAACAATTTAAAACTTAATGAATGGCTTGTTTCTGGAAATCTCCATTTAATATCTTCAGACTACAGGTAACAAAGTGCAGAAAGCACTGTAGATAATGGGAGACGACCATATATAGATGTATTTTTATGTTAATTTTGTAATATGTGTATGTGGTGTATTTTAATATGCCTGCAACATTTCACATTGCTCATTTACAACATTTAAAAAGTGGTTATATGCAGTAACACCATTGTTGAATTTTCCTAACTTTGTAAGTAGTCTACAAATAATTTCTGATCTTTTGTAAAGTAAGTTGAATTCTTCATGGCTGTTGAAGTCATCAGAACCATTTATGGTCCTGAGTCAGTTGACTATCTATATTGATAAAAAATGAATTATGATGATCATTGCAATGTAAAAAAAATCAGTTACATATGTATTGTATATCTAAGCATGAAATAATAAAGGATTTGTAAGAAAGGATAGGAAAATGTATGATAATGAGGTAGACAGCCTTATTCAGCATATAAAATGCTGTGAACACATAAAAATATAAAGAAATACTTAATTCCATTAATGTTAAAAGTTTCTCTTTCTCAAAAGTATCTTTAATATATTTTGGTATTTTCACACTGTTGAAATATCATGCAGTTTTGAGTATTACTGAACTGTAAGTTTACTAGAAACATGAACAGATTTCACAAATACAATACTGAGTGAAATATCTGTAAAATTA
>PVIR01007248.1:31181-62077 GCA_004026965.1 Petromus typicus
GAGACAGGGTCTCACTTTGTGGTTCAGGCTGGCCCTGAGCTCAGCCTCAAACTCACATCACAATCCTCCTGCCTCTGCCTCCCGAGTGCTGGGATTACAGGCGTGAGCCACCACGCCCGGCACTGGTATGTGGTACTGGTTGCCGCTGGGGTGAGTCTCCACACCCAGTATTGTTATGTGGTTACCGGGGATTGAACCCGGGTCCTTGCACTTGCGAGACAGGCGCCGGAACCACTGAGCTATATCCCCGGCCCCTGAGTATTTCTTTTTATGTAGGTTATATTTCAAAAATGTTCACCAGAAATTTAGATATATGAAAATATGTATAGAGTTTGTTTTCTTTGGGGGAGGAAAAGGAAGAATCAGTTATTTATACATGCTTCCTTGTGTATGTGTAAAGTGTTAGCTGTATTTCAAGTTATATAAGGCATTGATATCAGTTGTTACATGAAGTGATGAAAAATAGCTGGTAGAGAACGTTTTGAGGTGATTTAATTAATTTCGTAAAGGAAGGGCATCTTCTGTTTCATGTTTTGCTTTTTTTGAGACAGGCTGGCCTTAAACTTATTACATAGCCCGAGCTGGTCTTGAATTCTGTGCTTAGCCTCCCAAGTGCTAAGATTACTGGTGTTGCACCACCATATTCATCATACATTTTGTATTTAGAGTGCCTTTTCCACTCCTGAATTTGTGTTATGTAAGAACCTCAATGTAGTGTTTGTACCCCATTTTAGATAAGATTTTATGTGAATGAGGGCCAGGGATTTAGCTCAGTGGTTCCGGTGCCTGTCTTGTAAGCTCAAGGACCCGGGTTTGATCCTCATCCTCGGTAACTATATACAATACTCATGCCCAACAGCAGTCAGTACCACATAGCACAGTGGCGGGCGTGGTGGCTCACGCCTGTAATCCCAGCACTCAAGAGGCAGAGGCAGGAGGATTGCTGTGATGTGAGTTTGAGGCTGAGCTCAGGGCCAGCCTGAGCTGCAAATCGAGACCCTGTCTCAAAGAAAAAAAAAAAAAAGATTTTATGTGAATGAATTTGATAAAACAGAAGCATCAGGAGTTCTCAGAATCATAGACATTTATATTTATTCTTACAAAACTTGCAGATTCAAATACTTACCTGAGAAGGTCTACATAACAGTAAATAAATTCTTATGGAAACTTGGGAGTGTGATTGTTTCTGCAAAGACAAAGTAATACAAGGGCCAAAAACCTAAATGTGTCATCTCTTGTACCATTGTTAGCAGCTGATCGGAGTTAACATGAGACATGGTTATGTGTGATTCTCTTAATTTCTACGAATCTGTGAACAACTCTGTTATGTCATATTACAGTTTTGCATCCGGACTATCACACAAATTGATTTAATGTAGGAGCAGTGAATAACAGATGTCCCCCCTCTGTCTCTCATCCCTATTTCTGATAGGTTTTTGTCACCAAGATTATTTCTTGGCAAACAGTATCGTGAAAAAAAATTCTTGTGTTTGATATAGTTGGCCGAAGTTATGTTTTGGTGATAACACTTTTTCATCAGTGTAGGTTTTGCTTCTGAATTAAAATGAACATGTTTGATTTGCAAACATGAGATGAAGTAAGTGTATGAAACCTCCTTTGGGCATATTTTACTTCTAAAACACTTAGCCTGATAAATAGAAATACTGATAAAGTTCACATGTTGCTAGTTTGGTTTCTTTCTTGTGTTTTAACATTGTCATTATTTTTACTTTGACTGACATTTTCCTTTTGTTTACTTCCAGGTCTACTTTTATAAGGCTATTTTTCAGGTCTTTTTCCAGCATTCTGTCTCCTTTCTGTCTAGTCGTAGGTTTTTGTTTTTTCCTGGCTACCTGCAAAAAACAACAAAACTATCTATATGCTGAATCCATTAGTCACATTCATAACTTATTTCCTAAAAACTCTACAATATTATGTTTTTGTTATATTTGTATTTTATATGATATGTGTAGAAATTTCTAAGCCATTTCCATGCAAAAATCTATAAATTGAATTACATATGACAGAATGTACTATCTTGAACTGTGACTTCTACGCCATTGCCAAAAAACTAGCATACACACATACACACACACAGATATTGCACATATATATTATGTGTGTGTATATATATTTCTGACATAAACCAAAAAGAATTGTTTTGATTGATATATCTTTATTTGCTATGTCTTCTTAATGTAATGCCTTATCTGGGAAAAACATAAAAATTTCTGTGGGTCCTGGAGTTACCCTTGACCCACTTTAGATTTGATATTAATTGATCGGAATGTTTTCCTTTTTTCTATGCCATACTTATCATAGGTGGAAGAGCTGTTGATTGCCATGGAAAAAGTTAGACAGGAACTAGAGTCCATGAAAGCAAAGCTGTCCTCTACCCAGCAGTCTCTGGCAGAAAAAGAAACTCATCTAACCAATCTTCGGGCAGAGAGAAGGAAACACTTGGAGGAAGTTCTGGAGATGAAGTAAGTGTGTGAAACCTTCTTTGGGTATATGCTTAGTAGAAATGCTTTTCCTCCTGGTTTTCGTCTTGCGGCTTTATTTTACTGCTAAAACAATTAGCCTATTATAATGCTAACTTGTATGTCTCAATCTTTAGAACAAACTTGGTTAAAAGTACTTAATCAAATCTTAATCAAATAATTATTTAATTTCTTTTTCAGTGAATTTTAAAGTTCTTTAGAGTATATTTATCTAGTTTTTCTGAAATCTCTAGAATCTCTAAATTTCACACAAATTGGCCAGCTAATTGGAGAAGTAGACTTTTGGTTCTGAGATCGTATGAAGACTAGGCAATTATTAAAACCACCTCTTATTATAAACATTCTCACAGGCACACAAAAGTACAAAATAATATAATGAATTCCTTTGTACCTGTCCCTCATATCAAACGTTTTGCCATATTAGAAGCTAATTTGTATAAAAGTGTTACTTTCAGCAAAACTATATTCTGCCTCATTTTCCTGCCCCAAATCTTGCAAATTCCTGAGATTATTCTCTGTTATAAAGTACATACATCTACATACATACTGATATATATATATAATAAATGCTGCTTTTCTTCTGTATCATCTTATGTTTAGAACAAGTATTTTTCTTCAAAAGTGCAGTGGTATTGATATAAGAGAGATACAACTCCCAGCCTGATATCGATTTTATGTCCCTTGAAAACAAAAAATAAATTCCAAGGAACAATGGAAATTAAAAAATGGAAGGGCCGGGGATTTAGCTCAGTGGATCCAGCGCATACCTTGCAAGTGCAAGAGTCTGGGTTCATTCCGGGTAACCACATACAAAAATGCTGGGCGTGGTGACTCACACCCACCAGCAATCAATGCCACATACTACTTTGCTGAGCATGGTGGCTCATACTTGTGATCCCAGCACTTGGGAGGCAGAGGCAGGAGGATTGCTGTGAGTTCAGGCTTATATCTGGGCTACATAGTGAACTCAGGGTCAGCTTGAACTACAAAGCAAGACTCTGTCTCAAAAAGGGGTTGGGAGAGAGATTTATTGAGAAAGATACAGAATTTGTTTATCCTTTCAGAGAACCAACTCTTTGATTCATTGATTTTTTACATTTTTTTTAAAGTCTCAATTTCATTAATTTCTGCTCTGAGCTTTCTTTCTTTCTTTGTACAAGTTTCAGTTTTGGACACTGCACATTTTTCTAGTACTTTGAGGTACATGATTCAGTTATTTAATTGGGTCACTCTGTACTTTTAATGTTTATATTCAGAGTTACAATTTTTCCTCAGAGGACTGCTTTAATTGTATCCCATAAGTTTTGGCATGTTGTGTTTCCATCATCATTTGACTCTAGGAAGTTTATTATTTCTTCTCTTATTTCTTCCATGACCTGTTGATTATTCAGTAATGTATTATTTAATCTGCATGTGTGCATATAAGATTTTGATTATGAGGTACTGTGAAAATTTTCTTTTCTGATTGTGGCTCTTTGGAGTTCTCTATGCCCCTATACTTAAATGTTGAATTATTTCCCTAGGTTTAGAAAATTTTTCCACTGTGTTTACAGTGAATCAAATTTTTATCCCTTTCTATCATCTTCTGATTTTTCCTTTGTCTTTGTAATTCCAAGGTTGGTTGGTAGACTTTGATTTGTGGGGGGGTGGATTTTTGTTTTGTTTTGTTTTGAGTCATCTAGTAGCTGTTAGATCCAACTTCCAGGATGTCTTACTGTTCTTAGAGTATAACCAGCTTTATGATGTAATATGTCAATCTTGTTTTGAAGATTGACGCTGAAATTGGTCAGATATGCTCCCATGCACTCCATTCCATTTTTGTATTCTAAATTTCTGCATGATTTCTTTTCATGATTTCTCATTTTTTATCAAAATGACCATTCAATTTTGTATTTTCTTGTTTAATTCAATCAGCATTTTGTTCTTTCTGTAAGTTCATTGGACATTTAACTACTTTAATGATTTACTGGTTTAAGTTCTCTTCAAGCTCACCAGACATCTTAAAAATTTGCTTATATGTTTCATCTTTGATCTCTTCAGACCTTTTGGTCATTTGGTTTTTCAGTTCTTTGCCTGTAACTTCTACTACTTCAATGTCCATGTGATCAGCTTTAGGGGAGTAGAGAGTTTTTAGAGGCATGTTTTCTTACTTTTCTTTCTACATGTTTCTGTTCTTTTTGTGCTGTAGATTGAAAATTAGTAACTAAAAAGTAATAAAACTTAATAATAATATAATAAAAATGGGGGAGTGGAGAAAGGGAAAAAGGAAGAAATAAAATTTCAAAAAGAGAGAAAGAAAATTAAAAGGAGAAAAGTGAGGTAAAAATACAATCAAAGAGGGCCGGGGATTTAGCTCAGTGGTTCTGGCGCCTGTCTTGCAAGTGCAAGGACCCGGGTTCGATCCTTGGTAACCACATACAATACTGGGCGTGGAGACTCATGCCCAGCAGCAATCAGTACCACCTACCCCAGTGCCGGGCGTGGTGGCTCATGCCTGTAATCCCAGCACTCGGGAGGCAGAGGCAGAAGGATTGCTGTGATGTGAGTTGGAGGCTGAGCTCAGGGCCAGCCTGAACCACAAAGTGAGACCCTGTCTCAAAAAAACCAAAAACAAACAAACAAAAAAGTGCAATCAAAGAATCAAAGCAAGTAAATAGAGTTAAGTAGAGGTGACAGAAAAAAGCAAAAAAAGAGAGAGAGAGAAAAAGAATGCAACAAAGGAAGTAACAAAAAAAGAGAGAGACAGAAATAATTCCAAGGAAATTGCTGTACTTTGAGGTATCTGGGTGAAAAGTTTCTTTTCAGAGCTTAGATCATTAGAATATACTCTCTATGAGAAAAGGATAGTGAATTACAGTCCAGGACTATGGTATTACCATACCCACTTTTTGCTGAACATTTCTTACTCCTGCCCCACCTTTCTCACTACTGATGGGATCTGATGATCACAGTTGGCCGTGACACAGACATAAACCCCTCAGCGCTGTTTTCACTCTATTGGATTTTAAGTGTCTGTACCCATTTGTGCACCCCCAAGTTAGTGGTATATCCGTGTAGCTTTGCTGCTGCCTTTAGGCTTGATGTGTCGATCTTCCTCCAGAGTTCCCTCTGTCTATGCACCCCTGAGTGTGATAGACAGATGTATTCCTGATCACATTGGTTACTGCAAACAGGCCACTGAGTTCCATCCCAGAAGTAGGCAACAAGAGGGATTACACAGTTCACTGGACTCAATCCCATACTGTCAGATCCAGCACCTTCAGAAAACCACATACAACCAGCCTGGTTTCGTAGCACAGATGCCAAGACTACTATCTTCTTTCTAGCCTGAGTTTGGTATTAAATTTTTCATGTCTGACTAGCTCTACCCCTCTCCATGACTGTCTCTTGTGGCTCTCTTGTACCCAGTTACTGATGTAAGATGGCCTCAGATACCTGAGATGTGATCGTTCTGTGATTTTTAACTCCTTTCACTCTTAAACAATAAACACATTCTCAAAATGGCTTCTGATTATGTCTGTGTCAGCCACCTGTGATAATCAGATCCCATTTTCTGACATCTGACTATTCTTGATCATATTTCTAAATCTGCTTATTGAGTGTGGCTAAATGAATAGTGAAAGGCTGTTTCAACCTAGCATGTGAGCACAGCCTTCTACAAAGCAATGTCGTAAACTGTCTGTTGGATGCAACACGTATGTGCTTCTTACAAAGAGGGAAAGATGTGGGGGCAGCCTGGGTTTCCTCTCAATTCAGGCCATGCTATACTGGTGGCAGTGATGACAGTGACAGTGACTCCTGTTTTTCTTTCTGGATTTCTGAGGTTTGGATTGGGTTTCTGGATTTAATAAAATAGATAAATTTAAAACTTTATGGGATAAATTACATACTTAGGAGATGAATTTTGATTTTAAAAAATCTTGTCTCCATACAAAAAAAATTTAAAAATCAATTTTTATATGTACCTGAGAAGAATGCAGTACTGTAATCTGAATTCTGACATTTAAAAAATGTTTGTCTTTTAGGAATGCAAAGTAGAATATACTTGGAATTAAGAAAGCTATAGAAAATAGCTATCAGAAAATATTTAGGTTATTTAGGGATAGTAAAATTAGTTGATCAATCTTCCATTCCCTAAATAGTTGAAGTAGAACTGTGTTTTACATGATTTTCTTTTGATATTCTATAGTATTTCACTTTAAAATTTTTCTAAGGTTGCTGGCATTTTTAATTTCACTTGGTTGTTTTTTTTTGAGATGACCTCGCTTTGTAGTTCAGGCTGGCCCTGAACTCAGCCTCAAACTCACATCACAACAATCCTCCTCCCTCTGCCTCCCGAGTGCTGGGATTATAGGCGTGAGCTACCACGCCCGGCACTGTGGTGTGTGGTACTGGTTGCTTCTGGGTGTGAGTCTCCATGCCCAGTATTGTATGTGGTTGCTGGGGAATGGAACCTGGGTCCTTGCACTTGCTAGACAGGCGCTGGAACCACTGAGCTAACTCCCTGGACCTCCACTTGGTTGTTTATGATGACACAACTGTTTGCATTAACAAAATTTATATATTTATTTATTTATTTTTGAGACAGGGTCTCGCTTTTGTGGTTCGGGCTGGCCCTGAGCTCAGCCTCAAACTCACATCACAGCAGTTCTCCTGCCTCTGCCTCCCGAGTGCTGGGATTACAGGCGTGAGCCACCACGCCCGGCACTGTGGTAGGTGGTACTGACTGCTGCTGGGGTGAGTCTCTATAACCAGTATTGTATGTGGTTATGTGGTTAACCGGGGATCTAACCTGGGTCCTTGTGCTTGCAAGATAGGTGCCGGAACCACTGAGCTAAATCCCCAGCCCAACAAAATTTAAATAGTTGTCATAGTTTGTCACTGGGACATAATCCTTGACATCCATAATCTAAGCAAGAAAAGGTTTACTTTGGTTCATACTTCATATATATTTCAGTCCATAGTTGATTGATTCCGTGGAGGGAGGGATGGGGTAGTAGAAAAGCTACTTTTGACAGTGTAGCCAGGAAGCAGAAAGAATAAGGGAAGAGCGAACCCAACTGACCACATACACCTACCTCTTCCAACCAGACCCTCTTATGATCCCTGAGGTTTTGGTGGGGGGACATCTTTATGTAAATTCTAGCATTAGTTATGCATATTATATGCTAGTAACAATTTATGCATTCCAAGTTACAGTACATATGAACATGGGTAATTTTTGCCAAGCCATGTTTATCAATATTTCTATCATAGGACTTTTTTTTGGACTCATCAGATATATAATAAAGAACTTTTAGTGCAGTTAAAGACATTTGTCCCAGTGAACTAAAATATAGAAGTTCACATTCTATCATTGATCCATATAAATTAATAAAAGAATTTCCTACACTTGATTTTTTTTTTTTTTTTTTGAGATAGGGTCTTGCTTATGTAGTTCAGCTAGCCAGAAGCTCAGCCTTGAACTCACAGCAATCCTCCTTCCTCTTCCTCCCAAGTGCTGGGACTACTGGCATGAGCCACCATGCCCAGCACTCTGGTCTGTGATTCTGATTGCTGCTGGGTGTGAGTCTTCATGCCTGGCGTTGTTGTATGTTGTATGTGGTTACCAGGGATTGAACTCCTGGCATTTGCAAGGCATGCGCCAGAACCACTGAGCTAAATCCCCAACCCTCCTACACTTGAATTTAAAAGGAAATAGAACCCATAAACTTGTAAATACAATGTTTTCTTAAAATAAATAGACAGTATTATAGAACAAAACGTAGGATTTTATGGATGAATGTAAACAGCCAGTAGGAATGAGGTGCATATTTTGAGAAAACTTCCTAGGAAAGATAAAAAGTAGAATTTTTATGTTTTCGTGTGTAGGTTTATATATTTTAATGAAGTTGTTTCATATATGTCAGTTTATTTATGTAGGATTTTTTATTTTTAGTTTTGAATCTTTATTCGTACATTTTATATACACATCATTATGTAGGCTATTTTTCTTTTAAGTTTATTGGTACATTTTAGGTATACATTATAATCATATTCATCTTTGGGAATTTGTACCTGTACATGATATATCTTGGTTTTTATCTTTCTCCCATTCCCTATCCTTTCCTTCCACTATTCTTCCCTATTTACAAAAAATCTTGTTTCCATTTTTTTTTCTTTCTTTTATTTTTTCCTTCCCACTCTCCAACCTCTACTACCCTTAGGAGCCATTACTTTCTATTTTACTTATCGATTAAACATATATTTCTTCATTTACTTTTGCCGTTTTTCACACCAGAGGATCTATTCAAGACTTATACATTTGTGTCCTATTTATTTCACTGAGTATAGCCTCAATGTCCATCCATTTAGCTGTAAATGTCTCTAATTTATCATTCTTCCTGGCTCAGTAGTAGTCCATTTTATTTTTTTAAAAAAACCCCATGTCTTATATCCAGTCTCTACTTGATGGGCAATTGGACTATTTCCAAAATTTAATTATTACACTGTTGTAAGCTTTTAATATATCTGAAATACTGGGCATAAGCCTTATGGAAAGCCTATCATTGCACTTAATATACTAAGGTCCGCTATGTGATAGTCTGTTACCAGCTCAGCATTTTCCCATTCACCTGTTATTGTGGTGTTAGTTTGTTGCTGATTTATTTTTGTTTTATATTCTATGTATAGTGAAACAAATCTGTCTTCAGTGTTCTTTGTCAGAACCATCTGAAGCCTGTACATCTTCGTATGATGCTGACTGGTTCCTTTGAAGAAATTCTTAAAAGAGATTGATCAACAAACTTTGGTATTTTATAACATTGAGTCTTGCCATTCTCTAACTTTACTTTAAAGTTCTCATTTTTGACCTTTGCTAAAATCTTAAGTGTTTTCTCAATAATTCTTGCATGTCTATATTAAATTTATTCCTAGATATCTTATTTGCTGCTGTCATGGATTTTTTTTCTTTTAGAATCTGTTAATTTTTTTACTGCAGTTGGGTAGAAAGAATATTTTTAAGCACTTGCTCTTGTGTATACTTTAATACCTTTATTAAAGTAGCACAAGTTGCTGTGAAAACTAACATTGGCAGGCATGGTGGACCATTATTGTAATCCCAGTACTCAGTAGGCTGAGGCAAGAGGACTGTTTGAAGCTAGGCTGGACTGCACATTGAATTCTAGGCCAGCCTAAACTACACAGTAAGATCTTGTCTCATAAAGAATCTCCTGAATTTTTATTGGCATAATACAGTTGAATTTTCTCACATAGCTGGCAGTCCATTGTGTTTAATTCTGGTCAGTGAGTGTTTTTTTAAATGACATTTTCATCTGTCTTATACTTTGTGACTCTTAAATTACAATTTTATGTGAAAAAACTGATGAAATGTGTGCTTACTGCTTCTCATCTATATTTTTGAAAATTTTTTTGTCTTCAGTTTCTGTAAGAGTTACTTCTGCTTAAAACTTTTACCTTTACACAAACTTTATGCGTGTGTTAGGGAATAGTTTATTTTTCCAGTATTCTGTAAAGAAACAAAACCTTTTCTGTTCCCAGCCTGCTTATGATCCAGCTCATTTTGCATTGGCTGAGAGTTTCATTCTACCTTATGATAAACACCTTCATATCTCATTATATCTTAAACTCCATAAGTACTGGGAGACTTAGAGAGGGAGCAACTATACTATTTAAATGAGCCATGACAAGCCTAGGAGTGGAACTTATTGCTGGGAAATAAACCAGGTGGTGTTAAAGGGGCTTGTTCCATATGATAATTGCTCAGCCTGTTAATATTGACATAGAAACTGGAGAGGTAAACCTCCTGTAGCCACCAATTTCCTGGACAGATAGGACAGTCACACTAGGCTTGTGTATTTCCATCTCTCCATGTAAAGTTGTACTGGTGGACATTTCTTTGTACTTCTAGGTCTGCTTTTTTATTTTTATTTTGTTAGCAGGCGTACTATAATAAAAGTCCTCAGTACTTCAATTTTAAGACACTCAGAGATGAATTGAACTGTTACATTAAGTAGATTCTATAATTCAACTTGATAAAGGATAAAGCCCTTGTGTGATAAAATAATCTGCGATGGCACTGTGCGTAATTTCCACATGCTAAAGAAACTATTGCCCAAGACACATGTACATGTGCAGTTGTACTAATTTGAGTATACTACTTACTTTTTTCATGGTTATTCCATTGGTTAGAAGATACTCAAGTATTTTTACAAGGCACAAAAACTGTTAAGTTCAAATCACATACAAATAATAAAAATACTGGAGTTGGGAGGCTTCATATGGGTACAATATAGACAAATGCTCTCTTCTTCCCAGCCACCACTCAGAAGTGCTGATGGCACTCCTGAGCAAGAGCAGCTGTAGAGACCATTCATAATATTCCACTGCTTATAACTGTCCCATCTTTTATCACTAAAAGGTAGCAATTTTAATGAATCTCAGCTTTTGTCGTGTTCTGTGGATTGCCTTGAAAAGAAAAATAAATCGGTTTTGTTTCTGTTTTTTCCCTAAAGATAGCTAATCAAGTCACATAATTTTGAACAAGTAACTAAAGGAATAGTTGAATTTAATAAGTGTTGTATAAAATAAATTCCCTGTGACTTATCCTGGATTAAGTCAGCATACATCAATTCCTTGTCTCCTATGTTATGGTGTTTATTGTATAGAATACACTAATGAATCCACAGGCCCTAAGAAATTGATCCTTTTGTAGTAGTTGAGATTATGGAACTTGCACATTGAATTTAAGTGAAGTGACTTCTCTGTGATGTGAATTCTGGAGTGTCATTATTTTAAAGATGTTTCTTTACTATATATAGCTACTGCCTCTCCTCCTAGCATTTTTTTTTTTAAATATGAGTACTGTGTTAGTTACTTTTCTGTTATTGCTGAAACAAAATACTCAGCACCAAAAGTTAAAGGGGAAAAGGGTTTATTTGACTCTTTGGGTGGATAGTATAAAATAATCCTGTAAATTATATGTCAAATCTATTCCCTTGCAAACTTTAATTACAACTATATATAGTATATGTGTGTGTGTGTGTCATGGTACTTAAGCTCACAAACTCAATTTTTTCAATAATTTTGGAAAGATGGCCATGTTTGTGTTTGTGAAGGGATGATGGCTGCACTCATGTTTGTCACTGGTACAGAATTTGCAAACAGAAGCAAAATTTTGCCAAATGCTTCTGTGTGTGAACTGAATTGTTTGCAAAAAAAACTACTCATGGGCCAGGGATTCAGCTCAGTGGTTCCAGTACCTGCCTTGTAAGCCCAAGGTCCCAGGTTTGATCCCCAGTAACCACATACAACAAAGCCAAGCATAGTGACTCAAATGCCCACCAGCAATCAGTACCACATACCACAGTGCTGGGCGTGGTGGCCCATGCCTGTAATCCTAGCACTGGGGAGGCAAAAGCAGGAGGATTGCTGAGTTCAAGACTGAGTTCAGGAACAGTCTAAAACTGCAAAGATAGACCCTGTCTCCAAAAAAAAAAAAAAAATTCATGAACTAAGATACCAATATGGATATACATACACATATATATGTTTCTGTATATATTACCTATCTCTCTGTTATATATATCTACTTGAATTTGTAGGGATTAGGGAAATATAGTCATTCTAAATAGTATTGTAAGTCTTAAACTAACAATACTTTGCTCCACAAATAGATTATATATCTCTTGCCAAAAATATTATATTATGTTTATTACTGGCAAAACTGATTAGAAAGCATAACTTTATATTTGTAGCCTAGTGACCTTGCTAATATTTCTGTCTTGAGTGAGACAAATCCACACTAGCACAGCTCACTTCTTGATGGATCGCAGAGGGCTGACAAGAGTGGTAGACAGCTGAATCTTAAGACAGGAAAGCTAAAGGACTGAATTGAGCATATGCCCCTAAAATCTTCTGATCAGATGAGTTGGAAAGGACTGAGACTAAAAGCAAACATAAAAATGTGGAGAATCAGAATGTCACTCTAACAAAAGGAACACTTTATGATGTAAGAAGCTCAAGTTTTGCAACTTTTAGCCTTTGGCTATCTTTCCTAGTGTAATTTTATCGGGCAGGGACAGAGGTTTTGCATCCTGCCTGTGTCTTTTAATTGTAGAGGCATGGATAAGCTCAGATTTCTGATAACCATAAAACAGACACAGCTACTTTGCAAGAAAAATTGAGCACTAACTTCTCTTCATTGTTCTCTTAGTATGATCTTAAATTATTAATATTTAATTTTATTAAACTGCAATAGTATTAGAGAGATGAACCTACCCTCAATTAATGCAGAAGTTCTTATGGGTCTAAGATAGTAATAGAAAGAACTGTGCATTTTACTATTGTTGTTTTTAAGAAATAATTCATTAGTTAATTTTCATTGGCATTTCTAACCTAATTGCATAGTTGCCCTGTTAAAGGGACTCTTACATTTTTCTGTGAGCATTGGAAAAAGTCTTCTACACGGGTGAAATTGTAATGCTTTTTCTTGTGATCCAGGCAATCAGAACTAAACTAGTACACTTTAAATTTTAGACCAGAAAGTTTTAGAAATGGTAGCATAGCATTGCAAGCACTATTCTGTTCAAAAATGAACAATTACTTTATCATTAGTTACCCCTGTAGATATTTTATTTGACTAACCAAGCCTTTTTTCTTCCTGTGGAGGTGCATTGTACAGCAAAACCTCATACTTTCATCATCTGACTGATGTGAAGCTTTATTAAGTTTAAATTATATAAAAACTTTTATTGACCATATATATGATCAAATCTGAGTTTCTACTATGTTAAGTTAAACTGTTATTTGTTATTCAAGCTGTATACTTTCATTATTTGAAAAACTAAGTGCCCTTCTCCACACATATACATTGCATGCTTTTGTCTTTAGCATCTCAGGGCAAGGATTGCATAGCGTAGTTTCTTCTGTAAAGTATGCCATTTTTTACTGAGTAGAAATATTTGTATTATTTCATGAATAGCCAGGGGGAGAACTGGTGATGTTCACATCTATTTACCCCGTGTGGAGTTTTTGTTCTGAAGGTAATTTGAGCTCTGTCTTATAGGTCAAGTTAACAAATTTATTAAAAATATTTGCGAGAGGCAGAAGAAAGTGATGTTTTTTTTTTCTTTTTTGCTGTTGTTGTTTTGGTACCAGGGATTGAACTCAAGACCTTGTGTGTGCAAGGCAGGCACTGGATGAAACTACTGAGCTAAATCCCCAGCCCAGAAAGTGATGTGCTCATTGGTGACTTCCAGAGCCACTGGTGGGGACAATGACTTTTAATCTATTTTTTCCTGGAAGTAAAGCAATTTTTAAAATTTAATATATTTAATATATGAGGACTGACTGTTTTCTCACTTCTAATATATTTTTAGGCTTGAATCATATACCATATTTATGAAGTACTGTAGTTGATTTTTTCACAAGGTTTTTTTTTTAAGTTTTACTGTCAAGGCATCCTTCTACTTCTATAGTTTCTGTTGTGGCTATTTTAATTTTAACGTTTGCTTTATCCTTGGATCAGTCTAATCAGTCCTACCACAGTAGTTTATATAAGCCTGGTGTGGTGTTTTAAGTCTGTAATCACTTGGCATTCAGGCTGAAGCAGGAGGATCAGGACAAATTCAAGGTCAGCGTGAACTATGTAATGAGTTTAAGGCCAGCCTGGAATGCACAGGGAGACCTTGTAGCTAGCCCAAGCTGACCTTTGGCTCCAGTTTCCCTAGTGCTTAGGTTACAGGGATGTGCCACTAACCCAGCTTTGAGACTTACTTCCACAACATGGTATCTTTAGGGTTTAACACAAACAAAATCAAATTTATTGGTATGAATTTTGTCTTGATTTCAAAGAAAGATGTGTTAAAGAACGTGGTGATTCAGAGTGTTTTTCTTTCCTGTCCTTCTGAAAAACTAGTTCTGAACCTTATGAAAAACGAGGGAAGCTAGTTGTCATAATATTTGCTTGGGTGTGGTATTTTACTGAGATCCTTGCCTATTGGAATTAGAACCCCATCAGCACAACTAGGATAGACCTAATTGTGGCCTGCCATATTCGTATCAGAATAAAAAGCTCATACGAGATTTTGTACTCATACATTAAAAAAATGTAGAGCTGATTTTTTGACTAAAATTTCATAGCTTTTGTGGCTAATGAGGCATGAAATAAATTGGCAAGCTCGAACTACTCAGAGTACAGTGGCACAGTGTGCATGTTCTAATACCCAGCCCTTGGGATTCTAGCAAAGGTCACAAATTAAACAAAGTCAGAATTAATCAAAACTATAATCAAATAAAACTCAATCATTAATCCTCTTCTGAGTTACAATGGAGTGATTGTGTGAGAAGCACTGGAGAGGTCTCTTTTGTGGTATATAGAAAAATCAACACTAAGGTGTCAGAAAGAGAAATGCAACCACGCAGGTGAGGCTACCTCTGAAGCTAAAAGGAGCTGACAATTTGTGCAGAGTTGCAGTGAACCTTTGGAGTACTTAAAGGGGTGTGGGCCCTGAGCTACAGAAGCCCTGGGTCTCTCACTAGGGCCCTCCACAGAGATTAGTTTATCAGCCACAGCAGTGCCTGTTTGCTGAACACCTTCAGTGTTTGGCTGTAGCTGCCCCAAGCAACATTTGCTCCAAATTAATTACCAAAAATCTGTGTGATTCTCATATCTTGGTAATTTTGAAGAAGAATATACAGAAAAGTATTTCATCTATGGGAGTAATTAAGTATTGTCCTTAACAAAGAGGAACAAAGAACCTAACTCTTAGCCCATGTTTTTTTTTTGTTGCTGCTTACTGAACTAATTGATTCCTTAGTCAATATCAGTTTTGTTAATTTTTTAAAAAACTAGTAGTGATAATAACCTGTTACACTGTAATTGTACTTCTAGGGATCAATTTTGATGTTAAAGTCATTCCATATTATTATATGCTTTGAGAATAGTATTTGCCTCCATCTATTAGCTTTCTGTTTTGCTCTGATCACAAAGTAGAAAAATTGTAAGTTGTTCATTTTATTTATTTGGTAACTAATTTGAAAACCTCAAACAGGTGATGATTACCTGTTAGCAGATGACTCAATTTGAGTTTTAATATTGCAGAATTTTGTTTCTTACTTTTTGTTGTTTGTATACTAAGCCCTCTGTGTTATGTAGAAAACTTCTGTCCTCTTGGGATATATGTTCATTTTATTGGCAGTAAATTAATATATTTTGTTTCCTTCCAAATTTAGTCCATTAGTTTTTCTTTCAAATCATTTGAATCACAAAGATTCCACAGGACACATAACTTCATTGTGTTAAGTCAGAAAAGACTGAAAAGTTTATTCCTAGTGGTTTCTGTTGACATTCAAGCTACTCTTTGAGCATTATCACTAACTCCAAAGAACTGAAAGGATCTGAAGTGTATATTTTTCTTTCTTTTCTGTTATGCTCTTGCTGAAATTTTGTGCCTCTAACATCAGTTTGCACCTTTTAGGATACATCAGTCTGGACTGGATATTGTTTAGGGATTGAAATACTTCAAATTCTCCTTAACTTACGGATTGGTATTGAGAAGTCTGCTGTGATTCTGATTGGCATTCTTTTATAAGCAATTTGTTTCTTTTTTCTAATAGCATTTAATATTCTGTTCTTGTGTTGAATTTCTGAAATCTTGACTATTATATACCTTAGAGTAGGTTTTTGTTTTTATTTTTCTGATCATGGCTGATTAAAGTTCTATGTACCTCACTTATCTATATGTCAAATCCTTTTTCCATGCTTTGATAGTTTTGTGCCATTATTTCTGTGAATAGGTATTTTTTTAATGTCCTTTGTGTTTTCATTTATTCCAATCAGTCTTATGTTATTTTTATTTGCATCATGTAGTAGCTGTTGAATTTATTTTTCATGGTCCCTTACTATTTTTTTTAAGAAGTCTTATGTTTGATAATCAGAAACCTGTCTTCCAGATTTGATATTCTGTTGATTCTGTTTCATGGAATCTTGTTCTTTCTTATATTGGATATTTATGCTTTCCATCACACTCTTAAGCTCCTCTTAATTTTTTTCTGTATCTAATCCAGATTCACTAACTGTGTCCTTTATTATGATCATTGTTTCCTTAGTTATCTGTGAAAATATTTCTGATTTTTTATGTTTTAAAGACTCATTCATCTGATTGGTTTCTTCTGCTACCATTTCAGAAAGTTCAGCTGGGTGGATTTTTATTTCTTCTACCTTGGATGCCTCCTGGATTTGCCTTGGGCAAGTTGGAGGTTTGGTGTTTCATCCTGATTCTATGTCTTCTCATTTTCTACATTTTTGGGGGATTTGTTTTATTTGTTTGTTTGAGACAAGTTCTTAGTATGTAGTTCAGGCTGGCCTTGACTCACTGTGATTCTCCTGCCTTAGCCTCTCAAGTGCTGGAATTACAGGTGTGCAGCACCACACCTGGCTCTCTGTCTCTCTCTTTTTTATTTTTTTCAGTTGATGCTTGTAAATTGGTTATGGTAGGTAGCTTTATTACTAGTATCAAGTAATTGTATAGTCCTTGGAAAATGACTGCTTTTCAGAGATGTCTTCTATGTATTGCTAACTTTTGATCTGTCCTAAGATCATGCCTCTTCAATTTATTAAGAGTCAAGAAGTTGCTACCTACTTGGCCTGGTAACCAGTTCTGCAGTACTAGACTATTCTTTTTATTTTTTTAAATCCCCAGACAGTCTTGGTATTGGCATACAAGAAAGAACAGCTAATTGCAACTATGTCATCTTGGCGAAAGTAGTACAATCAGTAATAACAACTGCATCAAACAGTCTAGAAAATGACCAACTGTGATAACTGTTAATTTGACACCTTTAACCATGGGTACAAGACTTATGTAACAATCTGAAACAAATCAAAATTATATACAGTAAATATCCCCTCAGTAGAACGATTTTTACCTTCAAGGGAGAACATTTAAAAGGGATAGAAGGACCAAGTGGAGACATTAAAAAAAAGATGAGAAACAAGGCTGAAAGACAGTGGGAGATTACCCAGTCTTTGGGAAAGTGTTCAAGAAGATAGGAAGAAAGAAAAAAGGAAACAAACAAACAAACTAAAAACAATGATAATACTCTTGAAAAAAATAAACATTTGAGAGAAAAGAAAAAAGAGAAAAAAAATTTTTGTGATTTCAAGACTATGGTTACCTTCTGGGGTCTCAAGTTTTGTGGTGGTGTCCAATTCAGTGCATGTCTCTGCTGTCACTAGTAGCCAAAGGAGGCTGACAGAGCCCAGATCAGTGCTGGGTGATTCCTAGCAAGCCTGCAGTAGGAGTAGAGTGGCACACCAGTTTCAGCTCCATTGAAGTTGAGGCTGAGTCTGGCCTCTGGCTGTGGACTTGGGATCTGTGCTGTGCAGCCTACAGTACTCTGGGTATTCTCTCACAGTTATTCCTCATCCAGTCTCTGGGAGCCCTGAGCTGAAGCCAACCCATGCCTACTTCAAGTCCTAGATTCCATTAGCTCTTCCCTAAAATGATGAATACCCAAACATGCTCTTCTGGGAACGCTTTGACTGGGGTCACTTAACTAGCTGTTGTGGCTCACAACATCCACTACTCTGTTCACTGATACATTTCTTCCTGAAGGTCTCTGGAGTCCCCAGTCTTTTTGTGTCATTGTAGATTCACACTTCTTCTCTTTCACTGCAGGCTGTGCATCAAGAGGAAAGTGCAGTTTCCCCCTTCCTTTTTCTGTGGTAAGGTCTGTTTTTTCACTTGCCCTGTGGATTCCCAGTTCTCCTCTCAGTTCCTTTCTAGATCTGGGGATCCACTTTCCTGCTTTCCTTCTCAAACTGTTATATTCCAGTGTCTGATTACAGATCTCAGAGAGGCTAATTTGCTATTGTTTACCACTCCACCATCTTAACCAGAAGTTCAACAGCTCAATTGTAGAATGCTTGTCTTAGCCTATTGAGACCCTGTGTTCAGTACACAATACCATAAAAAGGTAACTGAAGCATTCTTTGATGCTTTTTTTTTTTTATAAAAAAGTAGTACATGTTTGCAAGTACATGATGTTTATATTTGTTTTGGAGCATTGATACAACATTTCTTTACCAGGTTAAGTTCCTTTACCCCTTTTCCCTACCCTCCTCTCTCCCACTTGTAATCCTTTTCTCCTTCTCCAAATACTATTTTCCTATTTCCTACCATTTCTTCATTATTTTATCAATTTCCTTTTTTCTTAATTTTATTTTTTCTATAATTGCAATAGATAATCATGATGTTAATCTTGGAGAATTGATAAATATGCATATTGAATATCTGTTTCTATTTTGGGTATGTTATGTGAGAGAAACCATTTGATTTTTAACTTTCTTTGTCTAATTTATTTCACTTAACATTATGGCCCAACTATTTTCAGCAATAACATGATTTTATTCTTCTATAAGATTGAATAATAATCTACTGTGTACATATGCCAACTTTATTAGTCTGTCTGTTCGTATGCACCTAGACTGTTTCAAGAACTTAATTTTGGTGAATTATGCTGCTATACACATGGGTGGGTGTATATTATCATAGTCTAATATCTTTAATTCCTCTTTTGGGAATATACCCAGGTATGTGTGTGTGTGTGTGTGTGTGTGTGTGTGTGTGTATAGCTGGATCAAATAAAATTTCCATTTTTAGTTATTTTAGGCATCTGCATACTGGTGTCTGTAGCAGTTATAGTGGTTTGTATTCCCACTAACAGGGTAGAGGTGTTATCATCCCCACATCTTGGCTGGTGATTGTTTCTTCTGTTCTTATTGGTAGCCATTTAGCTGGGGTAAGATAGAATCTCAGGAGTTGTTTAAATTTATATTTCCCTAATGACTAAAGATGATGAGCATATTTTTCATGTACTCATTAGCCATCTGTAATTATTCTTTTAAGAAGTGTCTGTTCCATCCATTTCCCCATTTTTAAGGGTTTTTGTTGTTGTTCTTAGAGTTTTTTAAAAGTTCTTTGTATACTCATGATATTATTCCTTTCATAAATTTGTTTTCCCATTCTGGAGATTGTCTCTTCACTCTATTGATAATGGTTGGCTTGCAGGAGCTTTTTGATCTAATGTAATCCTATTTGTTGATTCTTAGTATTATTTCTTCTGTTATTGGATTTCTATTCAAGAAATCCTTACTTCCTGAAGTTTTTGCCCTATGTTATTTCCGGAAGTTTCAAAGTTTCTGTTTATATGTGTAGATCTTTGATAATTGTAATTGAGAAATATGGGTCTAAATTCATTTCCTCTACACTAAGATAATGAATTTCCTGAGCAACAGTTGTTTAAGAAGCTATCTTTGGGAAGGAGGAGAGCAAAGGGAGAGGGGATTTTCAAAAAGAAAGAGGCTCAAATATGTGCAGATAACCAGTCCCCAGGATGATTGTAAACTTCATGTACTATAAAGGTATGCTATTGAAATAAAAAAGAAACTATTTTTTCTCCCCTGTGTGTTTTTGGCCTCTTTGTCAAAAATTGAGTGGTTGTGGACACATAGGATTGTTTTTATATCTTCTGTTCTGTTAAATTTGTTTACATGTCTGTTTTATGCCATTACTATGATGCTTTTAAATCTACATATCACTTTAGGTAATATGGTAGTTAACTATTAACGCCATGTACCTATTTATTAAAATCCTCTTCAATTTCTTCAAAGTTCTCATTTTCATTACAGAGGCTTGATTAGCTTGATTCCTAGGTATTTAGTTGTTTTTAAGCTATTATGAATGGAATTAGGTTTTTTTCTCATTTATTTTTAGTGAGCTTATTGTTAGTGCATAGGACTACTTTGTATTTGTGTGTGTTGACTTGGTATCCTGCCAGTTTGCTGAACTGTTTTATCAGCTCTGCAAATTGTGTGGTGGAGTTGTTTAGGTCTTTGATGTAAAGGATCAAAGAAGAATCCGTTGTCTTCTGGGTAAAATAATTATTATTGAGAAGTTCAGTATTAATCTTATTGTTCTTTTGAAAAGAATGGATATTTTTCTACTTTTGGCTGTTTTAAAATTTTTCTATTTTGGTTTTTAATTTCACATATAGAGATAATTTCACTTTTTCTTTTCATATGTGCATTCTTTTTATTTCTTTTTCTTGCCTGGTTACCCTCGGCAAGGTTTCAAGTACTATATTGAATGGTTGTGGTGAAGGTGAATGCCATTCCTAATTCCTGATTTTAGAGAAATTCTTTTCAGTTTTTACATGTTCAGAATGATGTTGGATGTGGGTTTCTGTATATGGCTTTTATTATTTTGAGTTGAAGTCATTCTGTAGCTACTTTCATTAGGATGTTAATCATGAAATAGTGTTGGATTTGTCAAAGGCTTTTTCTGAATTTATTGAGATGATCACAATTCTTTGTCCCTGATTATATTTATGTGATGTATTACTTTTATTGATTTATATATATTGTACCATATTTGCATTCCTGGGATGAGCATACATGATCATCATATGTGTTCTCGTTAATGATTTCCTCAAATCTGTTTACAAGTGTCTTACTCAGAATTTTTATATCTATGATGGTTGCTTAGAAAAAAAAATGGATCGTTTTAAGTTTTACAAAAATTTACTGTAAAAGATATGTTGCTAAGAATAGTGAGATAAATGTATTTGAAGCCAGGGAAGTATTCTGAATATTCGAAAGGGACTAATGGCAGTTTATCTTTTACTGTAATTTTTAACTTTTAAAATTGACCATATTTTTATCACATCATTGATCAACTATTTATGGCCATTTTTGTCTTATTAAAAATTTGCAGTGTGTCCTCATTTACCTTCTTCACTGGCTCTGGCATTGTGTGACTTCTGGCTCCTCCACAAAGTAAAAATGACCAGAAAGGATACAGTGAGACCTCAGCTTATAAACTTAATTCTTTCTCATGATTCTGGTTACAAACTGAATTTCCCCATAAGGTCAAAATTGAACCTAAACTTTGAATTTGATTTGACTTTCATCTGATTCAGTTTGCAGCCAGAACCATGAAAAGAATTAAGTTTATCAACCAAGGTACCACCATAAATATTTTTATTTGCTTCAGGACCTTGAAGCAGCCATGGCAACAGCCCTACAAACACTTCCAGAAGAGAACTTCTACAACTTTTTTCTTCATTTTTGAAGAGAGATAAACTCTAAGTTGGTAGTTACTTTTTTGAACTGTAAAGGAGTCAGTCCTTTGTCTTCTGGGTTAGATAACTATTACTGAGAAGTTCATTATCAGTCTTATTGTCAAAGGCTGTGCTAAAACGTCACAGTCAAAAGTTTCCTCTGACTCAAGGTAAATTCTTAGCTGTGAAACCCTTTAAAAATCAAACAAATTAAAAACCTGCTGGCATATAATGGCACAGGATAAACATTCCCATCCAAAAAGGAACAAAATGTTGACTAGAAAGATATCAGACTATAAACAAAGCAGAACAAAGACTAAATCCCATAGCTCATTGTCTATCAACGGGGTAAGTTGTGGCAAGATGTGAGCTCATAAGTGCTTGGTCAGCCCTCCCTTTATGGCAGTGCTGGTTCCAGTCCTCATGACCTTTATCTTGGGTTGGCTGTGATAACTGACCTCAGCTTTCTCAGATATTCTCCCTTCTTTCATCTTTAGCTTTGTGTGGTCTCCACTATACTTTTAGTTTCACTTTCACATTTCACACGATACTCTGTCAAGGACACATTGCCTGGATTTCCCAGACCTTCTGAAATCTGGTTGGAAACCACTCTCAGCCCACAGCTCTTACATTCTGTATGCCTATGAAACCAGTACCACATAGATGGTAACCAAGGTCTGCTGCCTGATCAAGCAGTATCCAGGCCTCCTTGGATCATAGCTGCAGAGGCATCTGAGTGCATAAATGGCTTAGCATTCTCAGTTGAATCCCAGGGAACCAGTTCTCTAGTCAGCCTTCTCATGCAGGGTGCTTTTTCTCAAAACAGTATTACTTTTTCTTTTTTTTTTTCCAGTATTTACTTTTTTTGGATTTTTGAGCCTGAGAAGAAAGGTGATGTCTTTCTGATTCCTGATATGCCCTCGGTGCATCTTTTTTAATTGTTGTAATAGGAAGTATTGTTTTCTTTCAATAGTAATCTTTTCAATAGCCAAAGTCCCACTAGACTCCAACTTCGTAGGCATACACTTCATGGCCACCAGCAAAAATTTTCAAATTATTTAGCTCTGCTTTTTGATTTTTATTCTCATGGTACATTAAAAGCAGCCAACTGTATTTATGTTACAGCTGAAATGTTGGGTTGCTTTGAAATTCCCTCTACCAGGTTAATTAGTTCACTGCCCTAATTCTTGTTCTCATTCTCTTGCAAAATTTTAGGTCATGGGAAAAAAGTAGAAAATTTTTCTGCCAGAGCATAACACACATGGTCTCAATTTCATTTGCCAATGAAATTAGCAACTAAAATCTCCTGAGCTAAGCCTTTACTATCTGCGTTTCTATTAGCATTTTAATCTTCTGCGCTCTGACTCAGATCTTCCATCAAGCTTGACTTAGGACAGTGATATTGAACTTTTAGAAACAAGTGCCCAAACTTCGACAGAAAGTTGAAGTTATTGATTTATCACTTCACTTATTTATCATAAAATGCCAACGCTGTAATTAAAACTGAATACCGAGGTTTTAGTTCAGAAAACAACTCATGAATTAACATCCTTCGTCTTACAAGAGAAAAACAGCTTTCACTGATGCAAACAGCTTTTTATTGAAAGGTAAATGTCTGCATTTGGTGCTTGCATTTGTGCATTTGCACAAGTAATGTTATTTTTACTGTTGTAGGCATACTGATAATTTGTCAAACCTTGGCTCATACATCCTTAGTTTGAGAACAACACATTCATCATTCAGGTCAGCTGTAAGTCTGATTTTTATATGATTCAAAGCTGAAAACAGTTGCTCACAAAGCATAATATATCCAAACAAAGTAAGAAAAGTGATTACTAATGCTTTCAATGACTTAGAATTATTTGGCAGAGAACTTTTAAAGTATTGCACATAAGTCATAGAATTTTTTTTCATTTATTTTCATATATTTTTATATTGAAATTTCAATAGCTCCATTTCCAGATTTCCAAAATCTAACCAGTATAAGCAAAAAAGATCTAGCTCTTCAAATTTGGCCTTATCTGGAGAAGTAAGAAAACACAGAGTCTCTGTGTCTTATGGCACTGTAAAAATTCTCCTTTGCAGTTGTTACAATGCTGGAATTATAGGTATACCTCACTACATCCAGCTCCGTTTGGCATTTTTAAAAAATTTATTGAAATCTTTATTGGTACATTACTTATACGCATCATGATTTTGAGTCAGAATCTCATTTTTATAGTTCAGGCTGGCCCTGAGCTCAGCTTTGAACTCATAGCAATCCTCCTGCCTCTGCCTCCCAAGTGCTAGGATTATAGGTGTGAGCCACCACACCTGGCACTATACCATGTGGTGCTGAATGTTTGTAGGCGTGAGTTTACCAAGTTACCAGGGGCAGGTTACCAGGGATCAAACCTGAGCCCTTGAGCTTGCAAGGCAGGTGGCAGAACCACTGAGCTGAATCCCTGTCCCCCATTTGGCATTGTTAAATCAGTTTCCCACAGAAATTTTCAACCAAAGCTTATTTCTACCCCACATCTAAAATTCTTTTTTTTTTTTTTTTTTTTTTTTTTTTTTTTAGACAGGGTCTCGCTTTGTAGTTCAGGCTGGCCCTGAGCTCAGCCTCAAACTCACATCACAGCAATCCTCCTGCCTCTGCCTCCCGAGTGCTGGGATTATAGGCGTGAGCCACCACACCCGGCACTGTGGTATACGGTACTGGTTGCTGCTGGGTGTGAGTCTCTAGGCCCCGTATTGTATGTGGTTACCAGGGGATAGAACCTGGGTCCTTGCGCTTGCAAGACAGGCGCCAGAACCACTGAGCTAACTCCCCGGCCCACATCTAAAATTCTTGCAGTAACATCCAGTTTCCTGCAAAGAGTCTCAATTGCTGTCCTCCTAACACTTTTCTGTCCTTCTTTCCCTCAGTCTGCTCTTTTACCATGTCCATATAACAAAATGATTTTTGACCTCTTGATTTGATATGTCTTATTGGAAATGGGGTCATTGCAGTATTGATAAATAAGTAATTATATTTCTTGGTGATGAAAGCATTACCCTTTTGAGATTTATCTATGGATTTAGCATACTTAAATAAGTGTCATTAGTTAGACACAGGTGACAAGAGAGAAGTGATACTACAAAGACAGATAAAGCCCTGAGAATGCACAGGCTAGAAGACAGGCTCAGAAGCTAATATAAGGTGATACAATACTTTACCAAAATATGTGTGCAGTGTTGAGTGAAAGTTCAAAGGAAGAATTAGTACAGTGGAAATTGGAGAAGTGAGACTGTAGAAGAGGTGAGATTGAGTTACATTTTTTAAAATTGAGTTTTGTTGGTATATTTTAGGAATACAGTATGATAACATTTCCTATTGGCAATTTGTATGTAATATCTTGATTTTTATTTTTTTCCATTTCCCTGCCTGTCCACCCCCACTCTTATATAAATAAACTTTGTTTCTGTTTTTTCCTTTTTACGATAAAATTTTTTCTTTCAAAGATTGGCTTTGCCAGTAGAGAAGAGGAGGAAATATCTTGCTGAATGGTCTACATAGTAATATTACAGAGGAAGTTACTCGGTAAAAGCAAAAGTACACCTATTTACAGATTGAGGACATTATTTTCTGTACAGGTTAAATAAGAAGGAGATACTAGACCAGTCTTTAACCTTCCCAAAAGCATCAAAGTTTTTTGCAACAGGAAATAGTTCATTATGGGTGGGTTCTGAACTTAAGAGGGAAAGTTGAAAGCAGACTATAAAGATCTCTTATGTGTTTTCAAAGGTTTTGCCATGTTCTCTGATTTTGCAGCCTTTGTCCAAAGATGTAAAATGACAAGTATGTATCCCTTGTGACAGTAATATGGGAAATAAGTGAAGGAAGCTGGAAACTGAGGTCAGGAGAACATGTCAAGAAGCTAAAAGAGCATGTCAGAAGAAAGATCTTAAGTGAGGCTGTCAATAAAGATGATAAATACTTATCAACAAAGCCACAGAGAATTAACATTATGTGCCCCTTTGAGGACTATTGAGAGGCAATGAATAGTTCATTAAAATTACAGAAATTAGCTTCAAATAGAGCTGGACACAAAGACTTGCTCAGCTGCCTGTTGTCAAGGTGATATCTAAAACAAATTAATCTCTTAGAGCCAAGTTTTATTATATATAAAAATGAATATAATAACTAACATAAAGAAATTACAAGCATAAAGTGAATGTTATCAATGTTCATGTGAAAGTAACTCAGAATGTATGGTACTTAATCAGTTCCCAGTACACATTGATTTCCTACTTTTAGTTTACATTTAGAAAAACTGATATTCAAAATGACTAACTTATGCAGAATCATAAGCCCAATTTATTGACAAACTTGCACTAGTTTTGTGGCTTCAATTTTACGTATATTCTTCCCACTCATCAAGCGACATCGATATTCATTAACTTTCATTTGTGCAATTTTAAATGAATAAATCATCTTTTTTCATCTTGATAAAACCTAATACTTAGAGAAATCATTAGAACTAGGTGTTTATTACACCAAATCATCCTAGAGAAATAATATTGAGTGCAAATATAAACATCTTTAATGATAATAATTTTACAATTCACAAGTTTATTTCAACTAATAACCTTTTCAATTTTGTTGTTCTTATCCTCATTGTACTTGCTGTAATTTGTTCCTTTTAGAACAAAATATCTTTGATTTTGTTGCATAAATTCTTTTTCTTCTTTTTTAAAATTTTCCTTTGTCTTTTATTGATTAAAATTAGTGTTTGTGTAACCTAAAACAGATTGAGACAGGAGAAACTCTGGGGTAGGCATTAAGAAACCTACTTCCTTTCCCATCTCTCTTCGGTGTCATCACAATGGAAAAAAAAAAACTACATTTATTTAAAGTCATCCTATATCTTATCAAAAGAGGACCCATGTTGTTATACAGAATACATAGTCAGACTTCACTTAATGATAGTGCTCTGTTCTCAGAAATGTGTCATTGATGATCTTGTCATCTTGTAAATATGATGATAGAATGGTAGAATGTGCTTCCATACTGAATTGGTTACTACATTACTAGACAATACACTCTTAGAGAACCACCCTCCTATGTATGATTCTATCCATTATGTGGTACATGACTATTTTATGGGAAATAAGGTAGGATAATAGGCTTTAGATAAATAATGTTGGACATGATGGGGTGTGTCGAAAGCTTGGATAATTCAAATTTTAATATCAAACATTGATGTCATAAGCTGAATTAGGAAGCCAGTGATAGGAAAGAAGAAAGCCTGCAACCAAAGGTATAACTCTGTAGTTACTTAGTTTGTTCTGCTTTCACTTCAAGTATTAGCTTTTCCTCTAGCCATTGTGATACTAACTTCAAAAACAGCAAGTCTTTACATGTACCAATTTTCAAAGCACATTTTATAAATATAAATGAATTATGTTTTTTCAGAGTACAGAAATGATCACTTTCTATGAGCCTTACTGGTGCATCATTTGAAAAGGAACTCAAAGATTATCCCTTGAGTATTGTGAATATTAAAAATCAAATACTATATTTGCATAAGGAAATCATATTCTTACCTAGAATATGTTTTTTCTACATATCATGCCTAAAATCCATTTTTTCAGTATTCATTAAATTTTCTGAGTGTGAGTAGGTAGAAAATGTAACACATTAGTAGCAAGAGAAATTACTGTGACCACATTTTACCTAGGGAGAAATGAAAGAGTTGAACCCAGATTCCAAAATAGAAAAGGAATTGGGAAAATATTTTGCTTAGAAAGAATAATTACTTTTTGTTTCTGACTTTTCTATTTCTTATTTTAAATGTGTAACTTGAAACTGTTTACCTTGAAACCTGTATGACTGGTTGTTTCTACCTTCCAACATACTTCACCACTTTTACCAGAAATTTCTTTTGTTGCTTTACTTTCCAAACTCTGATCCTCTGTCAGTCTTGATCCTGTTGTAAGTAGTACATTAAAAGTTAGTGAGTGCTCTTTTCTGCCCCCAACTCATGCTTCGGCTCTCCTTCTTATAGAGTAGTTGGATGATGCTATGTTAGTGACATATCTAAGTGCCATTCTGAGGTATTTGATCCAGTAAATTGAAATGAGTAAGCAGATACAGTGGGCTGAAAGAGTATCCGTCTGTCTTGGATTTACTTCTGATTTGGAGAACACATAAAGGCTAGGCAACTGACAGATGACTAATGAGGTGCTAATGAACTCTAAAGTCTGCCCTCCTGCCTGAAAGGGAAAGGAACCCAGACAGCAGGCATGCTTCACTCTGGAACCTGCCAAGTTTTGGGGATTTTAGTAGAATTCAATTCAAGGTTAACAAGTACACTTTGCTGAATGCATATCAAATATATAACTTACCATTCATGGCTCCAAAGAATATACAAGGTGTGATCAAATTATACAGTGAGTGTTTAACTTTTAAAATACATTACAGTTAAAGATAACCTCTCTTCAGCACAATCCCCACCCCACCCCTACTTCAAACATCACGTAGCCCTTTGCTCTTAATACTTTCTAAGAAGTTCTGGAAGTCTCCTTCATAAATGTCTTTGCAAGGTGTGATGGAAAATACATGGAACACTACTCCCAAGTTCCATTCAGTGGAAACCAGGTGATCTTGTAAAAACTCGTGAGTGTCCTCATCTACTTTACTCATCCCAAATCTGATACCATGCAACTCCTGGGTTTTCCCCAAAGTCAAAAAGGATAAATATAGAAAGTAAACATTTTTATATGATTCAGTCAAATAAAGATATTCATGAAGAAGGGCTTCCTTTTCCTTCAGAAAATGGCAAGAACAATGGGATAAGTTTGTTTAGAGCAGGTGGGAATATTATGAGAAAGAGATTAATGGCAGTGTGTATTTTATTGTACTTTTTGTTAATTTTCAACTTTACAGTATTTCTTTTTTTTTCTTTTCTTTTTTTTCTCATTTGTTCTCACAGTATTTCTTGATCACATTTCATACATGAGCAAGTCAGAGGTCAGCCTTACTTAGATGATTTAAACAGATAACAAACATTGCAGGCAGGACTTAAATACAAACAGATCTTGAGTTGAAGGTTAGCCTGGGCTACATAGTGAGCTCAGGGCCAGTCTGAACTACAAAGCGAGATCTTGTCTCAAAAAAAAAAAAAAAAAAAAAAACCCCAATCTTGTTTCCATTGAAATAATTATCTCCTACTGTATATAGTGTGACAAATGAGAAATTCCAGAACTATTATTAGCTACTGTCATTTTTTAATTTCTAGAATATTTTCTTACAATCTTAAATTTAATTAGAAGTGATGCCAATACTTAAAATAAATCTTCCAGTTTTGTTTTTAGTTATGAATATGAATTAGAGTAAATTTCCCATTATTTCAAATGAAGTTTAAACTTTCAGTGCTAGGTGTGTTTATATGTGTATGCCTGCATGTGTGTGTTCTGAGGGCTGGGATTACAGGTGTGTGCCCCATGCCCAGCAGTGCATATGCTTTAAAAAAAATTTCCAGTCTTCATTTGCCTCAATCGCAGATGTAAATGCACAGATACAGAGAACCCTCTATAGCCCACATAGGAGGTAGTTTGATGTGAATATGCAGTGTATTTTTAGATTAATTATTGAAAGTGTGTGAAACATAGAATATCTGCAAGTTTTGAAAATAAACTTTAAAAATCATGAATTGTATGTTAAAAATTTTAAATATTATAATGGATAATGGTTTCCATTGGTCAGTGTTCTATTAATAATAACTCCTGTCATTTAATATTCGTAAAGAAGCTTTTTGGCTTCTCTTTTAGCTTTAGGCATAACATGAACTTTGGAACATTTTAAGAAAACTCACTATTATCCCTTTAAGTTTTCCCTTTGAATTTAACCTGAAGTATTAGCCCAGAAATTCAGGCAGTTTAGTAAGTAATAAAAGGGAAAGTCATATTTTAATAGGCATTAAGAATAATAACAATGTTGCTGTTCTGGGAATTTGTAATAATATTCCCCAACAGTAGGGACTTTGTTGTTTAGCTTCTTGATAAATATTAAAGCGTCTCTAGCAGAGTTTATCGTTGTTTGTTTTTCATTTTGTGGCACACACATGCTAGGCATTGAATCCTGAGCTTTACACATTCCTGGTAGGTAGTGAGGTACATTTTCAGTTTTTTATTTGATTGTTCTGTTTGTTTTTTGGACAAAATCTCAGTAAACTGCCCAAGCTGGTCCTGAAGTCACCATCCTCCCAAGTGGCTGGATTTATAGACATAAGCCACCACATGCAGAAAGTGTACTGTTTTTAACTAGAATAGAGATTCCAGTAATGCTAAGAGTTTAATGTGTTCTGAGGTTTACTCAGTATTACTAACTTTAACCTGCAATCACAGTGTTGGCTTTGTCCATTACTAGCATTTTTCCCAGCTATCAAAGGATAACCTTTAGAAGCCAAGACCTCTGATTTTTATTGGTAAACAATGTTCAATAAGACCTGGAAATTTAAAATTTAAAAGGGTAGAAATTGGAAGAGACAATTTAGTGAAGAGAATATATATTTTTAAACTTTTTAAAATTACATACCAATCGCTTTCCTCTCTCTTGATAAAAAATTAAATATGTGTGTGGACATTTTAGAATGATCTGGGAGTATAATTTTAATTCACTTTTTCTCTTCTCATGAATATAGCTTATAATTATCTCTTCCATAATACAAGGTATGTACTAATTTATTCTTCTTTCCCTTCCTCAAAACTGCTTACTGAATTGGTTGTATCTCATTTCTTTATGTAGTCATTAATTGTTAACACTGGATACAGTGACTTCAGTTTGGTATTTGTTTCTGATTTCAAAATATACAAGCTCATCCTGAAATCAAAGCCTGCTAGTGGCAGGAAACCAATATTCTACATCGATATTCATGAGAAAATAACTAATTGTTCATTTGGAGAAAATGTGCCAACACTGGTGTCAATAGTCCTATTTTTATTGCTTTTTGCGAAAAAATACAGCGATCTGTTACTAGTTTATCTTCAAATCTGTATTTGCTGAAAGTAACAAAAAATTCTTTTTTTTTTTTTTTTTTTTTAGGTTTTTGGAGACAGGGTCTCGCTTTGTGGTTCAGGCTGGCCCTGAGCTCAGCCTCAAACTCACATCACAATCCTCCTGCCTCTGCCTCCCGAGTGCTGGGATTACAGGCGTGAGCCACCACGCCCGGCACTGTGGTATGTGGTACTGGCTGCCGCTGGGTGTGGGTCTCCACACCCAGTATTGTTATGTGGTTACCGGGGAATCGA
>PVIR01007249.1:0-61878 GCA_004026965.1 Petromus typicus
AAAAAAAAAAAAAAAAAAAATTCCTTGTTTTCCCAAGAGCCTTTTTTAGTTCTCTGATATTCAAATCACTCTTTTGAAGTTCAAATTATGTTCTTGTCCCACTCTGATAAAAGGCGTGTGTTGCATGGTATGCAATTTCACTTTGTTGCAATCAATTTACATTGATTTGCATTGTATTACTGACCCCCTGGAAGCATCCAACAATAATATCAGTGCGACCTGTGAGACCGGACACCAGCGGGCATAGGAAGTTAAGACATAAAGAATGATACACTTGAATGATTTATACTCAAATGGACATTCCTTCAGTACATACTCACAAGTGAAATAAATAGGTCATAGATGTGTCAATACCATATCTTTTCTCTGATATGAGAAACTGAAGATATAAATGAGTTCTAGTATGTATGATAGATACTGTGAAAAAGAAAATATTCAAATAGTAAGGGAAGTAGAGGTAAATAATGTGGGGGGAAAGTGTAATGATTAAAAAAAGGAAATAAACTTATGTATATACAGGGTGGGTGCGGTGGGGGGGGCAAGGCAATGGGAAAAAGTGAGAATTAAGTCACATTATATGCTGGTACAAATTTTCAGTGTTGATTGTGATCATGATATGTATATAAAATGTACCAATAAAATCAATTAATTAAAAAAAGAAGTTAAGACCAAATGGGAGCTAATAAGATAAGGGTCACTTAATTAGTGAATCTTTTTCTGTCCTGGAAAATTTCTGTTCCTCAATCATCTTCAAGATATATTGATGGAGTTAATAAGAACAGGTCCTCTCTACTTGAATTAAAACTGTACAACCTGATTTCCAAGAATCTGACTGGGAATCAAATTCTCAAAAATCAGATCCAACTGTGCTTAGGTAGAAGGTGCTGTTTTGAAGCATCCTTTGTGATGTTTCTCAAGTAAAATGAAAAACCTACTTCATTCCTAATTTAATCTACTTTATCAATCTGGATTTCCAAGAACTGGGTTTTCCTACAGCAGTGAGTTCGAGGTCAAGTGGTATCACTTCATTTCTCTCTTGGAGACAAGGGCAAAAGTCCAGAATCACCGTGAAATCAGCACAGGAGGAACAGTCACAGGAGTAAGTTCCTTACCACAGCAAAGGTCAGCACCTCTGTGTGGAGCACCTCTCTCCTTCCCGCTGGGCTGGCTGATGCGGGCCAGTTCTTTCAGTCCCCTTCCTGTTGTGTTGGAGAATAAAGACACCAGTCATCTTGGAAAGGATCGCCCCTTCTCTTCTAGAGCATCTCCCATGTCTCATAACACCCTTTGACCCATCCTGAAGGGAAATGTCTGATGTTTATCCAGACCCAAAAAGCCAACTTTCCTGTCCTGAAACAAACTGTGCTTTCCTGTCCTGTGGAATTAGCAGTGAATAATGGCTGAGATCAAAGATGATTTCATGATGCTTTTGTTCTATTTCCTAAACAGCCAGTGGTGGGCGGAAATGTAGACAAACAGCAGAGCTTTTCAGGGGACCCTCTGAGTGCTCTTATTATGTCAAAGTGGACCAAGCTGCTGCTAGTTTCTGCAGAAAGAAGAAGCTGAACTCTGAGAAGCTGGGGAAATCTGAGTGTCCTTTGTTCTTTTTTTTCTTCTTCCCAAGGCAGTAAGTGGAGGGAGGAAGCAGAGGGAGAAAAACTGCGGAGCCAGCTCTGCTGGAAAGGAAGGCAGGCGCCTCAGTGTTTGTGGGGAAAGGCCTTGGGAGGAAATGAACAATTGCCACCTGAAGGCTGCTCTCAGCACAGCAGCCCTGCTGACTTCCCGGCAGGCCCAGGCCTAGCGCACTCCCACACACCTTCCTCCAAGAGGGGCAGAAGGTTGACAGCCTCAACGCCTCATTTCATCACATCTTAAGACACTCCTAAATGCTTGTGGCTTCTTATTTGGGAGAAGGAAGAGATTTGTTCTTGGGAAAACCCCCTTTGAAAGTATAAGTTCTAATGTTTAAAGTCTGTCTGCAAATTATGTATTTCTCTGATCTTACCAAGGCACCTAGTCTTTCTCTGAAGGGGCTTTGTACTTTTTAGTGAGAGCTCCTAGGGTTCTCCATTCAGCATCGGACAGAAAGCCCGGCCTAAGGAAGCCGGACTGAGGATGCTGCCTGGAGACCACGATCCTGTTCATAAAGCCCCTTGGCAGCGGTGTGTCTGGAAGGGATTTGAGGAACCTCATACAATGCATTGGGAGGTGACATCAGAAGTCAGGCCCAGCACCTAGGGAGGAGGAGGAGAAAGAAGGGGAGAAGAAGAGGAAGAAGCGGAGGAGGTGGAAGAAGAGAGGAAGATAAGAAAGAAAAGGAGAAGGCAGGAGGGGTGAGTGAGGGTGAGAGTGAGTGAGAGTGTGTCCTGAGAGCACGGATCGCCTCTCACCTTTGGCAAGTGACACCTTAGACATCCAGGGGCCCACAGAGCATTCACAGAGGAAAAGTGAAAGGTGCAGAGGGCAGATCTAACAGAGTCTGAGCAAACCTGTAAAGTCCATTTGGGTTTGTGCCTGAAAACAAAGATGACTCTGTGGGAAAGGCTAGTTAGAGGGAGATAATGTCACATAAAGCTCGGTCACTTATAAGAGGATACTGACAACCTGCAAGTCAGGATCCTGTCCTGGCCATGTGAGCAGACAAGATGATCACTTGGCATTAGCTGGCTGACTATCTAGAGTAGCAGGCCAAGTTTAGCCCTGGAATCTGATCCTTGGCACAAGGTCTGGTTCTGTCCACTTATCAGCTGTGCAACTTCAGGAAAGGTACAGACAGCCATGTGTGATACTCAGGCCAGTTTGGATATCGGTTTGCCCAGTGCAAGGACCAGCAAGCTTAGTGTAGTGGGAAAACCCACACTGAAGTGAATGTAATGATATGTCAGAGAGGAGGGACAAGAGCAGTGTGGAAGTCTCTCAGCAGAAGCAGCTGCAGCAACAGTGGAGTTTTAGGAAGATCAAAAGGATGAGGGCTGGAAGAGAGCAGCGAGGAGGAGTGAGGCTGGTCGGCCAGAGTGCCATGGTAACCTGCACTCTGGCCACTGGGATCTGCAGTAGTGTGGAGAGAGGGAGCAGAAAGTCATTTACTGAAAATAGGATTTCGTTGTAAGCACATTCACGGAGTATATTAGTCAGCTTCCCGCTGCAGGCACACAGCACCCAACATCTGCACCTTAAAGGAGACGATCTTCACTCAGACTTTCAGGGACTCCAGCAGCAGTCAGCTCTCCCGAGGAAGGATGTCATGGCAGAACCAAGCTGCTTGGTTCACACTGGGTTGGAAGCAGAGCAGCCAGAGAGGAAGGGGCAGGGGCCAGAAACAGTGCTAGAGGTCCTGCAGCAGCAACCCACCTGACACCACCGAAATGTGACCACCAATCCCCTGGCCCCAAGCTGGTGAAGTTGACACAGTCAAGCTTAGTGGGCACAAAAGGTAGGTGTTCTGAAATACACAAGTGTTGAGTACTTATGGTAATTGAGATATTTTGGCTTTACAGAGAAGAAATGCATTCAAGTTGGATGAAGTAGTTGAACTTTTGTACTCACACAGGAACTCAGGAAAGCTAAATAAACACGCTGGAACTGGAGGGCTTCGGTACCCAGTGGGCTCCGGTGAGATGCCCGTGTGTTCTGTCGCTGTGCACCATTAGTCACAGCCCACTGCTCCACATCTGGAGATCAGGCCTCTCCCCCTGAGCCAGCCCTCTCTTCTGTAATGTTATGAGGATGATATTCCATAAGTACTAAGCTTATCTGTTTTTCCCCTCTCAGAGTATAGATCATGTTCTTCGTAGCTTTCCACTTCTGTGGCTAAGCCCTAAAAACTCTTATCCCATGAGAAAATAATAGTTTTGAGAATCAAGCCTGGATGAGAGAGAGGGAGGGGAAAGGATACTCTGAATCCCTTTGAGAACTGCAGGAAGTAACATGGAGGAGTCGGACGCTGGTCCTTCCTGGGATGCAGGGATGATGCTCTCTCGACAGGACTCGATCACAAGCACCAGCTGGGATGGCAGGAGGGTGCCACACTGCCAGTGGAGACCGCAGAAAGAGCCCTTTGCAGCCAGAGGGACGTGGGACAGCCGTGAGAGGAGCCACATACACTCATCCCCAACTCACACCTCAAGTCTGATCTTCAAGGGCACTGAGCAGCTAAGAAGCATCTCCTGGGTAAGGTGGGGTGTTTTCAGGGGCATGAAGATTTTCCTGCACTCCCGCTGGGGCTCTGCAGCGCCTGCTCCTGGCTGCCTTCTGTAACCCTCTGGGACAAATGCAGCAAAGTAAATGTGACGGCTCTGAGTGGTGTGACAGAATCACTTCCCCACACTGGACTTTCTCTACTCTGCTTTGGGTATGATTCACCATAGAGGAAACCAAATATAGGGACATGTTTCTCAGCATCCTGGTATCGACATAGTGGAGAAGGAAAGGAAGCCACAGACCTTTAGGAGAGGTCTTCACAGCCAGCCAAACAGACTGGCACTGTGTGAGGCAGGGAGGGCCCGCTGCCCCACCTCACTGCACAAGGCCAGATCAGAGACCCAGCTCTTGGTTGTAGTTGTGTCAGCGGAGCCAGGGGTGACCAGATGTTCAAAGCCACAGCTACAGAGACTAGAGGAGACAAAGCTGTTAGATCTTTTTCTGCTCAAGGCCATATCCCACAATCCCATTTGGCCCAACATTCCAAATGTCATGTCGAATTAGAAAAGGAAACAATGTTCTAAAAAATTTCAGAATCATACCCAAATGGCAGTAAAGTTATAGCTTCAAACTAAGAACTGGACTTACTTATTTATATTTGTTTTTTTGAGATAGGGTCTCACTCTACAGTTCAGGCTGGCCTTGGACTCACCACGTGGCCCAGGCTGGCCCTGGACTCACCATGTAGCCCAGGCTGGCCTTGAACATGTACCAGTCCTCTCACCTCACCCTCTGGGATGCTGGGATGATGGCATGGACCATCAGGCCCACTCTTAGGAGTTTAATTTTGTTCCTTTTGTTACCTTGTGGGCAGGGACTCCTGATGAAGATGAGAGCAATTATAAATTTTCTCTGCACAGCTGAATTGCAGTGGACTAATTTTACTATCGAACCCCGAGAGCACCTACTTGCTCATAGTTTCCACCCGCTCGTACCCTCACGTCAGGAGGGGCCATTGTGACCTCCTGGCCAGCTTTCTATTCGCTCTTCACATTGTTACCAAAAATTTTATTTCTCATTGTTCATTGTCTCACTTACTTTAATGACTCTCTAGTCAGAGAATATAGTTGATCCATGTAAATTGTCTTTGGAGCCAGGTTGAGTGATTTGAATTCTGACTTTTGTGTTGAGAAATAAGGAGAGAGAGTTTTGTACAGGGTAATTTTCAGGAAAGTGTCTCAGGTGGTAAAATTTGTTAATTGTAATCATAACCAAAAGAAAACTGGGAAAAGTGCCCTGTAAAGAGGTAAAAATATCCTTCTATGAGAACATCTTCCTTCCTGTAAACGTCACCAAAAGTCTTAGACACTTGTCATTTTCCCCACCACTAGACAAGAGCTCAAAGACTTCTGTAAATTTCATCTTTTTCCCATATGATGAATCAGTTACCAGTCAGTTCTTTTTAAATCAAAATTTGTTTCCAGATAATAACTACTAAGTATTCTAGTTAATAAAATGTTGCCATTATGTATTATAAAATAGGTGGAATATGAATTTGCAAAGATTTAAGTATATTGAAACAGCAACTAAAACTACACCATACATTGCTTTTGTTTGAAGATTCAGAAGAGAATTCAGTAGTTTATGGTTTCTCTTGATTATTAATAGGAGAATAATTTTTTTTTGGCTTTTTGAAACAGGGCCTTGAATGCTGACCATACTGGACTTGAATTCATTATGTATCCCTGAATGGCCTTGGATTTGTGGTAACCATCCTGTGTAAGCCTTTTGTGTTCTAGGATTACACGTTTGTGCCACCATGCCTCACAACTTACTGATTATGTGAGTATCTGAGAGAGTTTTGGTTAATGGGCCAAAGTGGTCTATAATACTTGAGTCATGTTGCATTTACTCCAAATTACACTCTCTCCAACAGCAACTTTGTGTTGTATTTCCAACCCGTGCTGTATTTCCAGCCTCACAGACATCTGTGTCAGGCGCTCTCCATCTACACAATGCAGGATGTTGAGATTTAGTTAAGGAGAACCCATTGTAAAGCCTGCCCAGGCCATCTGTACTTCTCTGAGAGCCCATTGGAGAGCCACAAAATGGCCCTAGAGAAGAGTGGGAAAGAGGAGAAAGTGGCTGCTGGCTTTCTTGAATATCGAATATCAGCATAAGTTTAATCCTCCTTTTCCAGTCTGTGTCAGTGCCCTGGGGAGATGCTGACACAAGAACTTGGTTGCTGGGATCCACTTGGAACCTGGTCAGTGTTCTCTATGCAAAGGTATTAATAGGCTTACTTAGGACCCAGAAACCGATGGAAATGGGAAAGCACAGAAGCTCATTCTTTGTGTATAATTATTTAAGCCTTCATTAATAGATACTTCAGTCTGTTGATATTTTTTTACACGATCAAGTTTTAAATTTTTGCTAAAAATTAAAAAGAGTTTTCAAAAATCTCAACTTGACCAGTTATAAAGCGATTTAAAAACCACTGTGTACTGAGAACAGCCAGACCTTTAAAAATAACACGTGTCATTACCAAAAAGAGATTCTTTGTGTAGAAACAGTAAAACCCCCTTCTTCACTGATAGTACAGATGACTCCAGTTATGCTGTCAGTGGATAAAGGAAGCACTTAAAGTCTTCAGCTCGTCTTCCTTTTCTTAGTGCTGAAATTTATAATTATTCTCCAGGGTGGGTGACAGGGTGATGGCAGAAGTGCTGAGCTGACACTGAGCCTTGCTGGCCTGGGACCATGAGTAGGCAAAGTCTCAGCGGGTGGATGGGCGTCTTTGTCACTCTGCCATCCTGTGGTTTACTGCTGTCTGGGCATCTCTATCTGTGGGAAAGTTGCAGTGGCGCCCATATCAAGGAGGCTCTGAGCTTGGTCTTATCTCCTTGACTTCCTTGTCCTCCTCATCACTCTCCTCTCTAGGCTTCTGGGTGGAGGAACCTAGGAGCAATTTCAGTGACCGCGCACTAGTTCTGTTTCTCTGATCTACTTTGTCCTCTTGTACCCTAGTTGTCAACCCGCATGTCTCCCTGCACAAGATGGAAGGAATATCACGGTCTATGCCCTGTTATCATAGGGTCTCTCAGTACAGTGAGGTGGGAAGCTTCGCCATGGTAGGTCTCACTGCCCGTAATTTCACTGGCAGTTGTATACAGCATCCTGGCCAAGTGGCAAGGATCTGTCATGGTTGTGGTCTGCGGCATGTTGATTGCCTTGACTGGAACTTGGCCAAGGTTTGTAACACTTGCTGCCTAGTATCTTCTTCTCTCCTTAACAGCATCACCCTCCATAGCGTCTCCATCTCCTACTCTGTGAAGGAATTCCCCTGGTAGGTTTCCTTATGGTAGTCTGGTATACAGAGACACATTCCTGGTCATCATTTCTATATAAGGGGCACACGTGGATATGGAATAAAGATGAAGATGGCTGTTGTCAGGAATACTCTCATGGGTTGTGTTCTGTGCAGCTGAAAGGGTTTCATGCACGAGTACAGCTGCCTGGGACAGGAGCTAGGGAATGTTGCCCACCCCTAGTAGATTTTGCCTTTGCTCAGTATAGCTCTCATGATTATGACAAGAACTGTATTGCTCAGAAAATAAAAGAAATGAGGCTTCCCTACATCTCTCTCCCAGCTCCTCTCCTAGCATGTAGCCTGTCTTTTAAATTAAACAAGTACTTCAACAGTCCTGGTTTAAAACTTGCCAGTTATTAGTTCTTCTAGGTACCTGTTTCCATGTTTAACAATAGTTCTCACATTCTTTCTCTCTCTCTCTCTCTCTCTTTCTCTCTGATCTATCCTACCACCTTTATGACCTCAAAAGAGGAAGCTAGGTCTTGAGACTTAGCTCAGTGTTTCTGGTGTCTGCCTTGCAAGTGCAAGGTCTTGAGTTCAATCCCTAGTAACCACACACCACCATTCTGGGTGTGGTGACTCATGCTTGTAATCCCAGCACTTGGGACGCAGAGGTAGGAGGATTGCTGTGAGTTCAAGGCTTGCCTGGGCTACATAGTGAGTTCAAGGCCAGCCTGAACTACAAAGCAAGGCCTTGTCTCAAAAAAAAAAAAATGAATGAATAAATAAAAGGTAGCCAAAAGCTGCAGCATGGTCAGGGAGGTTTCCGTAGATAGAATGAACATCCATCTGACATTGACACCTGTCTCCCAGCTGAGCAGGAAAAGACCAAATGTCTCCTTGTCCTCACTCCTTTCACTTTTTGGCACCAGGGTCTGAACTTGAGACCCACACTTGCAAGGCAGGTGCTGGAACCACTAAGCTAAATACCGAGCCTCTTGCTCCATTTTCTTCTGCAACAACTCCTTTGTTCTGCACACCAGTGCTGCTGTCAGGGGCCTGACATCCTAGGATTCTCTTGCGTGGCTCTGGATATCCTGCTCTGAACCCTCATCTGATTTAATTGCTGTTGTTTGATCCACTCAGGTTCCCAGAGGATGATTCTTACTGAATTGCGGCATTCCAGAACAGTGCTTGACTATGCATCTGTCTCTTCTCCAAGAGGGAGACAGAGAGCTTAGAACAAGGCATGAGATGGATCATTTAACTCACAAGCATGTGTGCATTGTCATGGGCTCCGGGACAGATGCAGAGATTTGGGTCTTTCGAATCTGTTCCTTGAGCTCTCTGAACAACAGAACCTGTGAAGATGAAGACTTCTCCCATCTTCTCTGCCCTTACTGCATCTGCTAAATTCCAAGGTGTTTTCTGGTGCAGTACAAACCAAGGGCTGTATATTTGGTTTGGGGCTTTTAAAAATTGGTCCTTGTAAGACAATGTTGAGATTGTAACAAAAAAGTAAGGAAACAAATTTTATATATATGGGGGGGGTGGTAGGGTGGGTGGGGCTATGGGAAAAAATGAGAATTAAGTTGTGTCTTATACTGGTACAAATCCCCATTATGGAGTGCAATCATGATGTGTATATTTAATGTACCAATAAAGATAATTAAAAAAAAATTGGTCCTTGTAAGCCTCCCTTTCTGTTTGTGGCCCTGCATTCATTCACAGCAAAGAATGGTTTTCAACTTTGTTTCCTTTTAGAGAAGACAATACATTAGTGAATAGTTTTTTGGTTTTTGTTTTTTCTATTTTGAACAACACGTGCATGGAAATTACAGTCCAGGCAAACAGGTGGTAGCAATCAGACTAGTATTCTCCGTGGGCAGAAGGAGTGCCAGGTGCTTTAACTGATTCACGCATTTGGGATCTAGGGCCATTTTAAAGACCTTAATCTGTAGTGGAAGAGTCAGTAAGCTTTCATTTGGGATTTGAAGGTGGACTGGAGACTATTACCTGGGGAGTAGAATTTTGTGAATGTTCCACACTTGTTTCTTATGATCGCACATAAGAATTCAAATTCAATATGTGTTTCAAGGTCTAAATCCTGTTGATAGCTTTCCCTTGGAAAAGTTCAGCAAAATGACTTGCATGTGATTTTACTTATTAGAACTAATGAGCCCCATGGAAGTTTAAAATAAAAATCCGCTTGGCTCTAAGCTTTTTTTCCTTCATTGTGGTAATTCTATCTTTTTTTTATTTCTAGTAGTCAATCTCTTTCCTCTTTGCCATTTTATTTTTATTTTTTTTCCACTTAAACGTTAAGAATAATAGGCACCAACAGAGTGTGGGGGTTTTGTAAGCTTGGCTTTTGATGCTGAAATTTTGCTCAGTGTTTAGCTAAAGAAATTTGTGATAAAGAAACACTTCTATGAACTGAGACTTTCCATGTACCTATTCTCACACAGACCATCTCCTGGAGAAAAGAAATATATTACTCTCTCCCTTCTGCATTTTAAATAAACCCTGAGAGGCTTTAGCAACCGTTTACCAAAAGCACAGAAGCAAAGAGTTGGAGTGAGGACTGCGAGGCGAACAGCGTGGCTCCGAGCAGCTCCCCTGCATTAGCGGCGGCGCCTCTCTCCTCCCACAAGCTCCTCCGCTTGCTCCCCTTCTCTGATAAGGTGAGAGACGAGAAAGTGCACGAACTCCAGCCATCACGTCGCCCTCCCTAAAGGAGATGTTGGAATATGAAGGACCTGCTTTGTAATGAATCAACCAAAAGATCCATTATTTCAGGATTTAAAAAATGAGCTTTTATTTGCTGTTGTCAACTGTGTCTATGGACTTAGAAACAGTTTTGAACTTGTAAGCAGATAATACACCTGATGGTGAATTATTAAAATTCATTAAAAAGGCCTTTCGGGACATATGTGTTATGTATCCTTCACTTTATGGCAACCTGATCTGTTGAATTTGAATTTTTCCCCTGTGGAATTAACCAGACAGGAGAGGATTGTGTATACATTATGATTACATTAAAATTAATGGTCATTTAAATTCTTCAGTCAGATCCAAGAAAAGGAAATAGAGGGAAAAATATCTGACAGTTCTGTGCTAAAGGCACATGGAGAAATACTTTTTTTTTTTTAAGAATTTGAACTATCAGAAAGAATAACTGAAATGAATGGACAAATTTTACTTGCAAAAGAAAAAATCTACTATGCTTCACCCAAACCAGTGCTATTCACAGACGCTTCACTGGGTGAATCTGGAGGGTGGGGACTGTTGTGCCATCTTGTGGGGGTGAAACGTAGGCATGTTCCCCAGCTGCTCTGGCACATGATCCTCTGATGTATCTTTTTTCCTAACCCATGAGGCCTTCCACATGAATTTCCTGCTACTCCCACAAAAATATCAAAGTGGAGGTAAGGTGGCCAGCATCAGCAAATGAAAATATGGGACACCCTGTAAATGTCCCCATTATTGAATGAGACATCCTTATACTAAAAATATTACTGGTAATTATTTCAAATTCGAATTTAACTGCTATCTTTTGTTTTATCTGACAACACTGGGTGAAGTGAAAGGAAAGGAACTGGGGGGAAAAAGCAGATAAGAAATGGGAGCTGGGTGTGGTGGTGCAATGCTTGTAATCTCGCTTCTTAGGATGAGGCAGGACAACTGTGTGTGCGCACTTTGGAGTCAGCATCACTGCCATGAGTTATTAAGTCTTATAACTATTTGATGTAATATCTTTGGACTTTACTACCCTTGTACCAAGTAGACATTCTTAGTTTTGGGGATTTCCTAATATGGCAAAACTGCCTTATCTTTCTCATCATCATTACCATCACCATCTAGTGTAGGAAAATTGGCAGGTATTCTTTGGGAGTGTCCCAAGAGTAAATATTTTAGGCTTGGTGGTCTGCAAGATCTCTGTCATAATGTTGTGGTTTATATTTTGATGTCCTCCTGAAAGTTGCATTGCTCAGAGGTGGGTCTTTTGAGAGGTGAGTGGATTTAGGGGAGAATATCAGCTGTTAGGAGGTGGGCTGTTGTCAGAAGAGTGACTGGAAGAACGTATTTCCATCCCCAGATCCTCCTTGAGCTTTCTTTCTGCTCTTTGCCGCCATGCCATGAGCAGCTTCCTCTCCACCATTCGCCTGCACATGCTGCCTTGGAACCAGCCAACCTTGGACTGAAGTCTCCACAACAGTAATTTTCAAAATTCACCCTTCTTTCCTTATGTTGTGGGTGTTGTAGCAATTAGAGAGTGAGGAAGGCACACAACCACTGAACTCTGCTAGTGTAATAGCCACAAACAACACACATAGGGATAGAAGTAGCTGTATTCCAATAAGGCCGCTTACAAAGTAAGGTGCTGGACCACATCTGTCTGAAGAGTGCTATACCAATTTGACCTGAAGCAGGTTTCTCAATCTCTTCCCAAATCTCATCATCTTGGGGAAAAAGGAAAGATCCTCCACAAGAGTAGGTGGATGAGCAGAAATGTATTGTATTTGTAGGAGGACTTCTGAGGAATGTAGAGAGAAGGTAGCAGAAGACTTGGGTGTCAGCTTGGGTGACAAGTGTCACCTGCTTTTGACAGCTCCTGTTCTATTAGAATAAGAAAGAGGAGTGCTTTAACAATCCCATGAGGGCAAGAGTTGGGTAGGGGCCAGGGATTTAGCTCAGCGGTTCAGTGCCTGCCTCACAAGCACAAGAGCCTGGGTTTGATCCCCAGTAACCACATACAACAATGCCGGATGTGGAGACTCATGCCCACCAGCAATCAGTACCGCATACCACAGTGCCAGGTGTGGTGACTGACACCTGTAATCCCAGCACTCAGGAGGCAAAGGCAGGCAGATTGCTGTGAGTTCAAGGCTAGCCTGGGCTACAGAATGGGTTCAGGGCTATCCTAAACTACAAACTAACACCCTATCTCAAAAATTTTTTAAAAAAGGTTGAAAATTACTTTTAAAATAATATCTAACATACTGGGTGCTTTAATGTGTGCTATTCATTGTACTAACTACTTTAAATGCATTATTCATTTAAAACATTCCAAATTCTCAAAGACAGGTACTTTACTTTCCACACTTTATCAATGAAGAACTAGACTTAGAGAATCACACGATTACAGTTATGCAGTTATCTGACTCCACCAAGTGCTTAATTCCTATTACCAGTGTATTCTACAAGGCCTGATTCAATCCCACACATAGGACCTATTGAGTAGCATTATTTATAGGCACTTATAGAACAAGAAATGAACAAATGAATGTTTTGGTTTTTTAGATGGTTTTTTGTTTTTAGTTTTTTGTTTGTTTGTTTGTTTTGTTTTTTTTTGAGACAGGGTCTCACTTTGTGGTTCAGGCTGGCCCTGAGCTCAGCCTCCAACTCACATCACAGCAATCCTCCTGCCTCTGCCTCCCAAGTGCTGGGATTACAGGCGTAAGCCACCACACCCAGCACTGTGGTATGGGGTACTGGTTGCTGTTGGGAGTGTGTCTTCACACCCAGTATTGTATGTGGTTACCGGGAACCGAACCCAAGCCCTTGCACTTGCAAGACAGGTGCCAGTACCACTGAGCTAAATCCCAGGCCCTGTTTTTAGATTTTTTTGAGACAGGTTCTTTCTTTGTAGTTCAGGCTGGTCCTGAACTCAGTTTTGAACTCAGCAATCCTCCTGCCTCTGCCTCCTGAGTGCTGGATTACAGGTGTGAGCCACCACACCTGGCACTGTGATATGTGGTACTGATTGTTGGAGGGCATGGCATGAATCACTACACCTGGTATTGTGAACCTGGGCCCTTGCATTTTCAAGGCAGGCGCTGGAACCACTGAGCTAAATTCCCACCCTTCATGAATGTTTTTATTCATAGGAAAATTATTATCCACACAGTAGTTTGACCTTTGATAGAATTGTTACCATGCTCACGAGCAAAACTATGGAGCCAAAGATCCATACTTTCTAAAGAGTGGTAAGCATTTTGCCAACAGTTGCTCTACTCATTACCATTTCATAGTTGAAAGCTAAAGGTCTTGTCTTTTGCAATTTGAATGTGGACCATGGGTGTCTAAACAGATTATAGGCCTAATTAATTGGAGGCAGAAGAGTGGAAAATATAATGTAGTATTATTTCAAAGAAAAGATTTCATGTATCATGTTTGATGGGATATTATAACTATCTGTCACAAGCATTCTCACAATTTCAGTGTAAATGACAGCAGAATGTTAGTAGGTGCATTAAAAAATATCTGTATATTTGGGACAGTGACAAAAAGAGAAAATGCAAGTCTACAAATTATTAATCAGATTCTTTTTTCATGGTTTTTCTCATTCTTTTCAAATTTTTGGTAAAGAAAATTTTACACTGTGTGGAGGAAGAAAGGTATGAGGGAAACTAAATGTTGTGTTTTTCTCTTTTCTTTGGCAGCATTAAGCACTTCGCATATTGAAAGTCATTTCCCTCTGGTGGTATGAGATCGTGCTGAGATTTCAGTAGTGGGCCACAGGGAAGAGTGAGGCTGATAAAAAGCAGAAAAACCATCTTCAATCGAGTGACTGGCAAGAGTCTCCTGTGTGTTATGGGCTCTTTGGGTAATGAGCTTTGCAGCTTTAACACAGTCTTCTCCAAGAACATCTGCCATTATTTAAATTAGTTCTGATCTCTGAAAGTCTTCAACAATTTTTACATAAACAAGGGTAGTATTCAAAGTTATCATTATGTTTAGCTAATGAATTAGCCCATTCTGTTTAAAAAAATTTCAACTATGATAAAATATGTAGAGCAGAAAATTTACCATCTTTAACACTTCTAAGATTCAGTGGCTGGAAGTACTTTGACATAGCGGTCAGCTGTCAACTACCAGCCTCTGAATTTTTTCATCTTGCAAATCTAAAACTCTGTACACATTAAATATCAACTTTCCACCATCCCTCATCCTGGACATTGATAAGCATCCCTCTACTTTCTATTCTTTTGACTACTCAGCTACCCCATGTAAGTGGAATCTGGCTTATTTCACTTGGCATAAAATCCTCAAGGAATGGTCATTCATTCATGTAACATATGTAGGAATTTCCAGTATTCTAAATGTTAGATAGATTCCATTGTGATATAGCCCACATTTTGTTTATCCATTCATCAGCAGAGGGACAGTTAGGTTGCCACCACCTTATGGCTGTTGCAAATAATGCTACTATGAACATGAGCTGGGCTAATGAATTTTACATGACATTGTACTAGGTAGCCTTTGTATAAAGAAACACAGAGATAGTGCTTCAAGTTTTCCTTCGAAGTAATGTCACATCTAGTCATCAGTTGTAACATTACATTCAACACCTCCTTCCTGCCTTCTTTGACAGTTATTGAGAGCCTCTAAGGGTTTGTGTGTGTAGTGGACAATTTGATCTTGCTGAACAAGGACCTGGCCTTTGCATTTGATTTCTGAGAAATAATGTCTTGGCACTTGGAATGTTATGACTAATAATGGTATCTTTCTTTGCCTCAGGGTTTTAGTTATACTATGTAATCAAATAATGTGATTCAGCAGGAGGCTGGCAACATTCATTCTAAGGGCAGGGCTTATTGGGCCAGAACAATGTGCCTTAGAGTGAAAGCTTCACATCAGGAGACATTAATTGATGTGGGGATTGGAATCAGTCATGTAGTCAGTCAACCAATCATGCCTATGTGCTAGAACTCCAAGAAGAACTCTGAATGCTGAGGCCCAGACAAGGTCATGAGCTGGCAGTGCTCCTTGTGTATTGATACTGAGAGAGGCATGCATCTTTAAACTATGGAGACAACAACGGGAGCTTCACAGTTGATATTTCTGAACTCTGCCTTGTCCTCTTCTTTCTTAGCTTCTTTTAATCTGCATTAAACTGCAACTTTAAGTATAAACACTTTCAGTGAGTTAGGTGCTTCCCTGTAGTGGAAAAAAAAGGAAAAGGATCAAGAGATAGATGGAAGGAAGAAGGAGGGAAAGGAAAGAGGATGAAAAGAGTATTAAAATGTATTATATACATTACCAACTGCACACAAGTGTGGAAATTATGTACTACTAACATGTACTGATAAAATATATATATTATAAAATCCCCTGAGAAATCTGAGGGTGGTTTCAGGGACCCCCTGCATTTGCAGTGGTGTCAGAAGTGAGGTCAATCTTGGGGGCTGTATCCTCTTTGTAACTATGCTAATTGTTCACAATTAGGTGTCACATTAGGCACAGAGGTTAAGCTAGTAAGTATAACACAACTCCTTCACTACATGGAAAGGGAGAAGCTAGATCTGTGGACACTTCCAACAGGATGTTGGAAAGCACTGAGGCCTGAGATACTGCAACACTTTGCATAAACAACATGGGGTCTGGCAGGGCTGGTCTTATCCTGGCTTCTAATGTTTATCTTACTGCATTCTCACATTACAAAGAGATGCCAGGCGTGGTGGCTTATGCTTGTAATTCCAGCTCTTGGGAGGCAGAGGCAAGAGGATTGCTATAAATTCAAGGCTTGCCTGTGATACTTAGTGAATTCAAGACCAGCTGAAACAGCAAGATCCTATCTCAAAAACCTAAAATAAGTACATAAATAAATAAACATTACTGAACGCTTTCCTTTTACAGACTTGATAAAAGTTGTGATTTTAAGAAAAAATAGATATTTATTATACCAAAGGAGGGTAGATGTTGGGAGCAATTCTATATAATGTTGGAGAAAATCATTTGATAATTAAAATTATAATGAGGCCTAGTTTCCCTGCCAACAGGCCAGCTGTGGTATGTCTGGACCTAACTCTGGCTTCCTCTCTAGTCACAGAAAAGAGCCCAATGGTTCTGAGACGCTGTGGTGATCCCAGGCAGGACTATATCAGTTGAAGATATCTTTGTGACCCAGGACCTTCATCTACCTAATTTCTCATTGTTCTAGGACTATTGCCCTGTCCTCTGAGTCATTGTTATACTTTGCTCCACCTGGTATACCGAAGAAAGGTGCTGCAACCTTGGAGTCTTTCATCTTTGCTGCCCAGAGCAGCATGGATCAGGCTCTCAAGCACAGATTTTTCTCTAAGTCTCATTTCAGTCTATATATTAATTAAATGACCTGTGCTGTCAGTCACACAGAAGACTAGGACTTAACTGAAGAGGCTCTAGTAACATTCTCTTTCCCTGTTCCCTATAGGCAGAAAGTTCTGACTTAACAGATTGTTAAACAACATTCCAGGACTTGTAAGGAGAGGCAAAAGACATAAGATTAAGTTTGGAGGCAGAGTGCCTTTGAGACAGCTGCTTCTTTCATCTCTGTTCAGAAAGATCAAATTCTCCACTGCACACACTAACATGATCAGCTCCCAACAGATGTCAAAAAAAGGAAGGAGTGAGGTGTCAACTGGAATGCTATAACTGATTCTTTAAAATTGTGATGCATATGATATATACTACAAGGTTCCACAAACTGTACTATCCCTCTGTCAGCTTCTTTCTCAGCTAACTAAACTCTCCACCCATGCCAAGGCTCGCACTGTCCTCAATCCTAGTTTATGAGCTTATAGGGCAATTTGACATAATATCTGTTTCCCTGGATGGCAAGGTCACATCTGTCCCTATGTACCTGGCACATTACCTAGCACAGAGCACATGACCACATGGACGATGTGCCATCCACTTCCCATCACAGTGATAGAACACACCAAAGGACACAAAGAGAGAAAGATTTACTGTGGCTTGTGGTTTCAGAGGTTTCCATCCAGCCTCCATTACTCTGGCCTGAGTAAGGCAGAGCAACAAAGATGAAGGGCAGAGTGGAGGAAAGCTGGTCACCTTAAGAGTGCAAGAAAGCAGTGAAGGTGAAAGAGCCAGGGAAGAAAGGACCAAGGTCAAGTTCCAATCCCCAAGGTCATGCTTTAATGACTCCCAAGCTTAAGTAGACCCCACGGCCTAAGTCTTCACTGTCTCCTGATAATGTCATCAAGTGACACATTCCCCAGTGGATTAATGCACTGAAACAACCAGAGTCCTCGTGATCCCATCACCTTTTAAAAGCTCCACCTCTGTGTGTGAGACTTTCAGGGGACACTTTAGATCTAAACTGTAGTGGAAGATGAGACCATAGAATACATGCATGAGAAGAGGAGGAGGAAGTGACACTAAATTAGTAGACATGGTGTCTTTAAGACAGCTTTTTGTAGAGAGATTCTTGATTCTTAAAATTAGGATTCTTTAAAATTAAAATTTGATATAAACTGCATAAAGGCAGATGGTTTTAAAGTTAGAGCTAGGGAAATTAAGACTTAAAGTTCAGCAATTTCTGAATTATGAAAAAGGCTTATATTAAAAAAGAATCTTATTTTTAGAATAGTTCTACATTACTATAAAAATTGAGAAGATAATAAAGTTTCTGTATATCTCACAAGGACTTTTTCCATTCTTAATAGCTTACATTACATTATGGTACATTTGTTATAATTAATGAACCAACAGTGGCATATTTTAATTAATGGTATCAGATTTTCTTCTTCTTATTATTTTACCTGGTTTTTTATTTCCTGTTCCAGTACCCTATATTAGTTTTCTATGACAGCCACTAAAAATATTCCACAAATTAGGTGTTTTAAAGTACTGGAAATTTATTATCTCTGTTCTAAAAGCTAGAACCCTCCAAGTCTTCAAGTGAGGCTGACTTTAAAAACTTAAAGCAATACTTCCATTCCTCTCTTATACTTTCTGGTGTTTAGCTGGCAATATCTGATGCCTTCAGCTTGGAGCTGCATGACTCCAGCCCCTAACTTTATTACTAGGTGGCATAGTTCAACTTAAATAATTACTTTGAAATGATCCTACTTCCAAAAAAGGTCACATTCTGAAGATCTGAGTGTTAGCACTTCAATATATCTTCAACTTTCTGTTGTTTCATTTTATTTTTGAGGGGAGACATATTAAACCTAAATACTACACTATGTGTAAAGGTCATGCTTCTTTAATCTTCTTTTGGACTTTCCTTATGTCTTTCTCTCTTTTTTTTGAGACAGGGTCTCACTTTGTGGTTCAGGCTAGCCCTGAGCTCAGCCTCCAACTCACATGACAGCAATCCTCCTACCTCTGCCTCCCAAGTTCTGGGATTACAGGTATGAGCCATCACGCCCAGCACTGTGGTATGTGGTACTGGTTGCTGCTGGGCATGAGTCTCCATGCCCAGTATGGTATGTGGTTACCGGGGATCGAACCCAGGTCCTTGAGCTTGCAAGACAGGCTCCAGAAACACTGAGCTAACTCCCTGGCTCCTGGACTTTCCTTATTTCATGATGATGTTAGAGTTCTGAGAGATATGATCAGGTATTTTTAAAGATGCCCCACTATTAGCATTATCTGAACTTTGCTCAGGATAGAACTAAGGTTATGTGACCAGGGAGTTAGCTCAGTGGTTCCGGTGCCTGTCTTACAAGCGCAGGGGCCTGGATTTGATCCCCAGTAACCACATACAATACTGGGTGTGGAGACTCACCCCAGCAGCAACCAGTACCACATACCACAGTGGAGGGCGTGGTGGCTCACGCCTGTAATCCCAGCACTCGGGAGGCAGAGGCAGGGGGACTGCTGTGATGTGAGTTGGAGGCTGAGCTCAGGGCTAGCCTGAACCACAAAGTGAGACCCTGTCTCAAAAAAAAAAAACAAAAACCAACCAAACAAACAAACAAAAAAACTAAGGTCATGTGTTCCTGGGAGGAAAAGCATAGAGATGACATTTGCATAACATATTATACTATCAACATGATTAATCATAGAAGAAGCTGACCATGGTCACCTGGCTAAGGTAGCATTTATCAGATTCCTACATTGTAAAGTTGCTTATTCTTCTCCTTGTACACTGCATAGCCCACACAGGAGTGGGAAATTATGCTTCTGCTCCATGAGGGTGATTATCCACATAAGTTATTTGGAATTAACCTGCAGAATGGATTTTCTTTCCATTCATTTACTGATTTATGTAATCATTTTTTAATATTATGGAATTTTATAATCCATTACTGCTTATTTATTTTATTGTCCAATTTTTTTTCAGTTTTGACATTGGGAAATCTTTGAAGTGATTTCTGTAACTGTTGATATAATGTTGTATCAGGAGCAGAATTATTCTTCCCTTGAGTTCACGCATTAAAATTCTTAATCCTAATGTGACCATATTGGAGAAAGGGCCTTCAGCTTGGAGCTGCATGACTCCAGCCCCTAACTTCATTGTTACATGGCATTCTTCATGTATCTTCACATAAACATCTTCTCATCAGGATGTCAGTCACACTGGATTGGGAGCCCACTCCATAGACACCAAGACCAACACCAAATAAACCAAATGATCTCAGAGTGGTTGTTCAAATGAAAGAGAAAGTGATGTGTGCTGGCAACTGTAGGTGGCCCCAGCCCCAACATTCCCATGCTCCTGCCTCTTATACTGAGGGAATAGAGTTAGGGTGGATGTTTAGACTCATTTTATAAAAAATAAAACCAATCAATCACAATTCCTTTCTTTGCATTTCTAAGCTACAGTATAAATAAGTCATTAGGAGCCCACTCCACTAGACACCAAGATCTTGGGATGAGAAGAATTTTGAATGAGGAAGACAAATGGCTCAGAAACATGAAAGGAGAAAGAGTTGTAATACAATGTCCCCCATAAAGGAAATAAGGGAATTACTCATCCCAAGCAAGTATTTCTTGTTAGATATTAGAATTGGGAAGAGGAAAAGGGATAAAACAAGGGATGCAAATGAAGAGAACAACACAGACTGTCCCCAAAACAGCTGAGAGTTACGCAAACCGGTTCCATTCTGTCTGGAGACAGAACTTCTGGAAGGTAATTAGATTGGGGTCAGTTCAGGAGGGGGAGGTCTTCACAGGATCAGTGTCCTTTTAAAATGAGATTTAAGAGACCCCTGCCCATATATGGACATGGTGAGGTGTCAGTTCTATGAGCCAGAAGCAAGCCGTCAAGAGAAATGGACCATGTTGATAACTCAACTTCAGACTTTTAGCCTCTAAAAATAAAAAAAATGACCTTTTGAAAGATGTTTGTTTTTATGGAGGCCTGGTCTATTAATGCAGTTTGAGTGTTAAGATGATCTTAAATAGCCAAGTATCAAATATTAGGATTTTCCAGTCAACTGGTAGAAACTTTCAATAAGGCTAAGACTTTACTTATTGGTGTCAGTTGGGCTCACTGAATATACCCTAACAGCTGAGCTGTGAAATTGTTATCTGTGAGTTTGTAAAGAATTTAGGAGGCATTTTACTCATCATTGTGTGTGGCCGATGAGGTCACTGCGGCCAGGAGTGGCTTAGAGGTTTATCATAAGCCGTGTAATTGGAGCCCAGGTGCCATCTTCCAAGACCAATAGACCCTTTATGCTATACCTCAGGGCATATTATGCTATGCCTCAGGGCATATTATAGTTGGTAGGGATGTAGAGATAAATTAGCCCAAATCAGGTTCCCTAGTAAGAGTACACAAACCTTCCTAAGTTATTTTCTTTCTTTCTTTTTTTTTCCCTTAGGTTTTTTTGAAACAGGGTCTGCTTTTGTAGTTCAGGCTGGCCCTGAGCTCAGCCTCCAACTCACATCACAGCAATCCTCCTGCCTCTGCCTCCTGAGGGCTGGGATTACAGGCATGAGCCACCACACTGGCACTGTGGTATGTGGTAATGACTGCTGTTTGGGTGAGTGTTCACACCCAGTATTGTTATGTGATTACCGGGGATAGAACCCAGGCCTTTGCACTTGCAAGATAGGTGACAGAACCACTGAGCTATATCCCCAGCCCTTTCCTAAGTTATTTTCATGTGCATATGAGAAAACACTGTGTAGCAGCATTAACTTATTTGTACCATACCTTAGAAATACAAAGAAGAAATTATGATTGATTTGTTTTATTTTTATAAAATGGGTCTAAACACCCACCTGAACTCTATTCCTCAGCACAAGAAATGGAAGCATGAGAATGTTGGGGCTCAGGTCAGCTATAGTTGCCAGCACACAAACATCATTTTCTCTTCCATTTGAACGACCACTTTGAGATCATTTGGTTTACTTGGTGTTGGTCTTCATGATTTCATTCCTCTGTCCCTGCTTGTTCTCAAAATGCCCTTGAATCTGTGTGCAAATTCAAATGTTATCCCACACTGTGAGGTCTGACTCTAGGCCAGCAGGAGCTGAGTTGTGCTTGGACTTATCTCTCCTTTGGGCAGAAGGATCAGATAATCTGCCTCTGCTCATCTGTTGAATCTTTCAGTGGATCCTGTCCTTTCACTGAAGCACATGGGAACTTTTGCATCTCTAGTCCAGATGCTGGGACTCTTGGGCAATGCCTGCTCTGTAAATAAAGTTTTATTGGAACATGTCTATGCCTCTTGGGTCATCACTGCTTTCATGCTACAGCAGCAGTACAGAGTCATTTTATGTTTTGTTCACAAGCCAAAAAGTATTTCTTGTCAAGCCCTGTATAGAAAAAGAAATTTGCTGACCACTGATCTAACTAGTGTCGTCCAATAGAACATCCTGTACTGGTGGAAAGATTCTGTATCTGGCTGGATTAATACAGCAGCTACCAGGCTGTTACATGGAGCATTTTGGGTATGGATATTGCAACTAAAGAATGAAATTTAAAATATTATTTAAATTGGTTACTTTACATCTTAATTGAAGTACCCTTATGTGTTTAGTGGCTACTTTGTTGGACAGTGCAGCTCCATAACAACACCTTAAGAAGGTTTTGGAAGCCAGGAATTCAACCTGAGGATTGTCTCTAGGGCAACTTCCTTCAGCTTCTGTGTTGCTGCTCCTGAAACATGTGGGCACATGCTGAGTTGTCAACCAGGGACATGCAGCTTTCCTCAGACAGATGGGAGGGAGACCCCTCATGCTCAGATTCCTCCACACCCGTGAGATGTGTACAGCCCAATGTTTGACCTAGGGATAGGACTCAAAGACCTAATCTCTAACATTTGTATTTTCCCACAATCCCTTGGATCTGGGTGGGCAGGCTTTTCCTCCTTTTTTTATATAGCTTCCCTTTTTATATGCTACACCCCTCCCCAGGACAGTATAAATTCCTTCCCCTTTTGAGGACTGTCAGACAGCTAAGGTGCAGAGATGGAAACCAGGCAGTCCATCATACTGGCATTCCAAAGTACCGTTCCTGATAGGACTGTTACCTTACCTCGATTGATGGGTAGTAGTTAAATGCCTGACTGTACTCAAATTCAACACATATTTGTTGAATGTCAGTCATATTTCAAGAGCTCAATCCATTGCTGAAAGAGACCCAGTTGCTCCTTCTCCATCTTCTTTTCCTTTCCCACCGCCAAGCTGATAAACAACTTCATAATCATTCTTTTTGATCTGATTTCAGCAGTTGTAGGAATATTGCCAATTAGGACAGCCATTTCTTGAATAATTTACATTTTTTTCTGAACTATTACCTGTTCTGGAAAGCTTTTCCTGACTACCTTATTTAAACCCACATCACGCACCCATTTGTTCCCCCTTCCTTTCTTTCCATAGGACTCATTACCTGACTCTATGTGTACTTGATAAACCAGTCTCTATTATGGAGAAATCTCCATAATGATTTCTGTACTGATTGTACATTCCCACCAACAACGAAGGAGGGTTTCTTTTTCACTGCCTCTGTGCCAGCTTTTGTTATTGATTCCTTTAGTTATTCTTTCCAGAGTAAGATGGAATTTTAGTGTTCTTAAATTTGCATTTATCTAATGGCCAGAAGTGTGGGAACATTTTAACATATATTTAATGGCCATTTTATTTCTTCCTCTTTGAAGTTTCTGTTTATTTATCTGAAATGTTTTTTAAATGGACTTTAATTTTTCAGTTCTCTGAATAGTCTATTGTGAGTCCTCTGTCTGAGGAGTAGCTGAAAAAACTTATATTGCCATTCTGTAGGTTGTGTCTTCACTCCACTAACTATATTGCTGTACAGAAGTTTTATGCTCCGATAAAATTGCGTTTGTTGATTCTTGCTGTTTCTTGTGCAAGTGAAGTTCTGTTTACAAAATCATTTCTAAAGCTATGTCTTTAAGTGTTTCACTTATTTTATCTTCCAGTATGTTTACTGTTTCTATTTAGCATTTAGATCTTTCATCCATTTTGATTTTAATTTAGTGAGTGGTAAGAGAATACGAGATTCGAATCCTGTGCAACTCAGGCTGAGCCTGGTCTAAGACGCAGGAGGTGGGTCCACTCTCACCAGCCCCAGACCCTCCGCAGGGCACCCTTTAGCCTGCTGCCCGTCCCCTGGCTCCCCTCCCTCTTTCACTCCGAGAGCTTGCGGCCAAGGGGCTGATCTAGCACCCAGGTTCAAACACAGCCCTGCCTTACTGTGGGATCCCTATCTGCTCCTCTTTTGTGACTGTGGTGGTGGGCACTGCACTGAGGTCCCTCAGCAACCACTGACTGTAACAGGCTGCGCTGGAGGCGGAGCCCCACGTTTTCCTCACTGCTTCCAACTGCCATTGCTTCTCTCAGCCCGAACGTGGATCTGCAGCTCTTCAGGTCTTCTTGAGCCAGAAGTCTTGCCGCACCTTTGTCTCTTTTCCCTCACTGCTGAGACAAAATACCTACACCCAAAATGAATGGGGAAAGGGTTCACTTAGTTCACAGCTTTTATATAGATTTCAGTCCATAATCGGCTGACTCTAAGGCAGGGTGGATGGCAGACAGGCCTTGCACAGTAGAATCAGTTCACAGGGCCAGAAGATAGCAGCAACAGGAGACTTTAACAGTGTTTCCCAGTTCCTTTATTTTATGCAGAAAACTTACGCAGATTTGTGCTTACACCCTTGATCCTAGTTTCTTGGGCTTCACATGGAATCATGGATCAGTCACTCTAGATCCAGCCACCCCTGAAAATTCCCTACCTAAAAATACACTAGGCTTTTGGGGACATCTAAATACAAGCCATGATGGCTTGTCTTCCTGCTGGTGGCCAGTGTCTGCTTAAGGTGACACTGTCCTTGGGGACCTTTTTTCTGCCATGTGATTTCTTAGATATCATTTGAAACTTTTTTAATCACCTCTGTCAGTTCCCTCCTGGTTGCTAGGTAACCTCTTCCTTGGATTCCTTCCTGAGCTACTGTTCACCAGACTCTAGACACTTGGTCCCAGAGAAGCTGAGTTGATGGCACTCAGTGCTCCACCATTTTTATTCCTTCTAAATTAAGCTCTGGGATGCAAATATTCACCTAGAAACTCAGCAGTTATCAACTGTTACATTTTTTGATATTAAAAATCTTTTAGGTCTTTTATTTTTAGACTAATTAAGTTTGTGTTTGGAATTAACTGGAATGTTTTCAATTGTTGTTCACCAAGGGCCTTTGAGGAGCTACAGATAGAATGTCTAATGGTTCCATGCTCATTGCAGCCCTACTCACACTATCTAGGAAGTGGAAACGTGTCCGTGGACTGATGGATGGATGGAGAAAACACGACACATATGCCCAATGGAAGCCTCTTCAGCCAGAAGAAGAATGAAAGTCAGTCATTCGTGACAACGTGGATGAGAGATCATTATGTTACCTTACATGAATTAGATTCAGATAGGTGAGTACCACATGATCTCTCCTGTACCTAGAATCTTAAAAAGCTGATCTCGTAGATGTTGGGGATAGACCGGTCATTACCAAAGACTAGAGAGTGCGGAGAAAAGTGGGGAGAGCAAAGGCTGATCAACAGGCACCAGGTTACAGTTAGATAGGAGCAAGAGTCTCTGAGGATTATCGTACTGTATGGTAACAGCTTTGGGTTCTGCACTTCAGAAAGCAAGAAGGAAAGATTTTGAAAGTTTTCAAATGAATAAATGATGGATGTTTGAGGAGATTAATGTTTAACCTGATTTAAATTTTATCCAATTGCACACGTGCTAGACATTACCTAGTACCTGAAAATATATACAACTTTTAGGTATTAGTTAAGATCAAAGAGTCTCATGATTTATTTAAAGTAAAATGCTACATAAAAGCATACCACTAACTACAATGTATTCTTCCTTAGTAATGCATGGCTACTAATATCAGCAGGAGAAATCCTGCAAAAAGTTTCAAATAAAGTTTTCTCTCTTACATTGCCAAGTGTGAAATTATTTAAGAACTGGAAATAGCCTAACATTTAGTTACTTAATGAAAATAGCATAGATTTCCCATTCTAGTAAAGAGATAGAAATCTCTACGACCTCATCAGATGGAAAGTAATGGCTTTGAAAATGCAGGAGAGGGGAGAAAAAGTGAATCATTTAAATTGCTTTTGCAGTAGTAATTGCAGATTGTGCATGCAGGTTTTGTTTAAGAGATGTTTGCATGGGATTTTACATTAGGGCATAGTCCTTAGAGACACCTGGCATTTTATCCGTGTTAACTTGCCTAATGGGTGAAAGATAATAGGAAGTTACTGAAGGCTGCGGTTAACCAGGAGATACATAACTTTCCTTAAAGCATTTATATTCAAACTTTGTATAACTTCACTGCCCATAAGACCTGGGCTTAGTCAGGAGGGCTTCAGCTTGCTGCCTCTGGGAAGAATGATTGATAAAATATAATAGTCTATGAAAGTAAATCTTTCTTTTGAGAAACTACTTTTAAAAGTGTATGTGTATACATATGTATTCTTTTTCATTAGTGTGTATTAATTATGCAGAATAAAGGGTTTCACTGTGGCATATTTGTGATTGCATTCTCTCACTTTAAACTCTCTCTTATCTTTCCTCACCCTCTGGTCCTCTTTGATCTTCTCTGAAGTTCTCCCTTCTGTTTTCATGACCTTTCTGTAGCTTCTTTTTTTCTCCTAGATTCCACATGTTAGAGAAAACATATCACACTTACCTTTTTGAGTCTGATTTATTTTGCTTAACATGATGGTGTCCAGTTTCACCCATTTTTCTATAAGGAATATGATCTCATTTTTATAACTGAACAATTTTTCACTGTGTATTTCCATTGTGTATACACTTTAAAAATCCATTTATTGACAGGCATCTAGGCTGATTCTATTTCTCGGCTCTGTGAATTGTGCCTGAATATGCTGGTGTCTCTAGAATACAATGACATTAATTCCTTCTGTTTTATAGTAAGGAGTGGTGTAAGCGGATCCTATGATAGTCTCTGTTTAGTTTTTGAGACACTTCCATTTTGTTTCTGTAGCATCTGTACTAACATTACCAGAAACAGTGTGTAATGGGTCCTCTTCTCCCACACCTTTGCCAGCACCACTATTTTTTTTTTTTTTGTATTATTGACAATAACCAATTTCACTAGGGTGAGGTGGGCTTTCAATGTAATTTTTATTGCATTTCCCTTACAGCTAAATACACATTTTTTCATATAATTGTTGGCTATTTGTGCTCCTTCTTGAAGTGTCTTTTCGTTTGCCCACTTATTGATTAGATTATTGTTCTTTTGGCACTATGATTTTTTCATTCTTTATATGTTCTAAATATTAATCCTGCTGGAAGAGTAGCTAACAAAGATTTTCTCCTACTGTATAGGTTGTCTTTTTATTTTGTTGTTTTCTTTGCTGTATAGAAGCTTTTTAAATTTAATTCAGTCCCATTTGTTGATTTTTATTATTTCCCAAGCTATTAGAGTCCATTCAGGATAACACTGTCTGTATTTACATCTTGAAGTGTTTCCCCTATGTTTTCTCCCAGCAATTTCAAAGATTCAGGTCTTATATTTTGGACTTCGGTCCATTTTCAGCTGGATTTTGCACAAGGCGAAAGAATCTAGTTTCAATTCTTTACCTACAGATAACCAATTTTCCCTGCACCATTTGTTAAACTGGCTGTTTTTTCTCCAGCTTATGTTTTGGGCCCCTTTGTTAAGAAACAGATCATTTTAGTTACATAGGTTTATTTCTGCATCCTGTAGTCTATTCCTTGGATCTACATGTCTGTTTATGAAACATCATAACATGATAAGAGAATAACAATAATTACTACATAGCGTACCGTTATCTTCAACATAGTTATTCAGAGCTCAAGATATATGCAAAAAGTTTCTCCCTTATAAAGAAAAAACAAATAATAGCACATCACCTTTACATGAATATGTGAAACAAATTAGCCTATAATTAGAATACTTTTGAAACAATGGAATGCATAGTTTGGAGAACTGCTATGTTTTGAGCTAGGGTCTTGCTATGTAGTTCCAGCTTGTCCTAAACTCACTATGTATCCCAGGCTGGCCTTGAACTCACTGTGGTGTTCGTGCCTCAGCCTTCTAAATTCTGGGATTATAGGTGTGCACCAGCAAAGAAAACACTCATGCATAGTCAGCAGTGTTCCAAATTGTGTGGGAAGACCACAGTGGATTTCAAGTCCATTCCCTGAACCACCTGGCCACAACTACATGCCCTTCCGGACTTCTAAATATAGGAGCTGTGCAAGTTATTGTCTTAAAGCCTCTTGGCTCCAAATTGACTCTTTTTGCTTGTTCTATGAAAATTAAGCTGAGCTCTTTAGTTTTTCTTTGCCGCTGGGCACAGTGTTAAACTCTGCCAGTGGAGGATGCTGGAGAGACATTTGGAGAAGACGGAGCCTCTTGATGCAGTGAGCTGTCTTGGCAGGCTATCTATGGTTCCTGTAGGTACACAGCTTCTCCCCCACTGGACTCCTACAGCACGAGTGACCTCTTAGACATCAGCTCCTGTGTGTGCTCAGCCTCTCTAGTGCCGGGCTCCTGTAGTCCAGCAGATTCCCCAGATCCTTGGGGCACTTCTGTAACAACATCTCTCTACTGAGATACCTGTCTTTGAACAATGTTCCCTGCCACCATAAAAGAAAGATTTCAAAAAGGTTTTATTGAGGCACATCAGTGACTTCTTTGTCATTAGCCAAAGTCAAGCACTGTAAGATGTCTTAGGTTAGTTCATGGTAAAGGTCTTAGCTATGTAAATGTGGATTAAGTCAGGTGGCTTATAAGAAACATAAATTTATCTTACAATTTTGGAGTCTAGAAGTCGAAATCTGAAGTATAATACAGTATTGTTAGGGTTTCAGGGAGGGCCCCCTCTTAGGTTATCCACTGCTGACTTTTGTCATGTCTTTACAAGGCAAAGAGGAAGCTAGAGAACTCTTCAAGAATTATCTCAATCAGATAGTTCCACTGAGGACTTAATTACCTCCCAAATACCCCACTAATCAGGTCCAGGTCTCTGGCTTGGATGGAAGAAGTCCTATCTGTGATGCTCTATCTAAGCTTTATATCTGCTATTTCTCTACTTAGAGATCACTTCTTGATAGCCAAATTCTTATCCACCTAATGGTTAATAACCCTTTATATTAAACTGTTTCTTGTTCACAATACTGCCTGGATTCTATCTCAATAAACCTAATGAAATATCTTGGAGTTTGAAACAAATGCCTCATTGATAGAGAACATTTCTAGTCATTCTAGACATTCTACCCATTCTTGCTGTATCCACATATCTTTTTTTTTTTTTTTTTCGGTTTTTTGAAATAGTGTCTTGCTTTGTAGTTCAGGCTGGCCCTGAGCTCAGCCTCCAACTCACATCACAGCAATCCTCCTGCCTCTGCCTCCCGAGTGCTGGGATGACAGGCATGAGCGACCGTGCCCAGCACTGTGGTATGTGGTACTGGTTGTTGCTGGGGTGAGTCTCCACACCCAGTATAGTATATGGTTACCGGGGATCGAACCTGGGTCCTTGTGCGTGCAAGACAGGTGCCGGAACCACTGAGCTAACTCCCTGGCCCTGTCTCCACATATCTTTACGTAGAAATCATCCTGCCCTGCCTTACAATATAAGTACAACTCTATCAGTTAGGATGAAGTATTAACTATCTACCCTTATATAATAGAAGAGATACCTAGGAATAAGAATAGAAATATGGTTTCCTCATGATGGAACTGTCAGATAATTTTGGCTATTTTAGCTCCCATGCCAATGTGCTTTTCTCTGTTACATTGGCATCATTCATCAAAACTAACAATTAAGCAACTATTTGCATGTGGTCTTAAAAGGTACTCTTCATAAAAATTTGAGCCTAGGTGTGTAGTTCCTATTCAATGAGCAGGGTTAGAGAAACTAGAATTTAACATCAGAGAAATATGGACCGCTTATCACCTGTGGGGAGTTGAGGAAGTAGTTTAACATTTTCTCAAATCGAAAATATACACATTAGAGAACTATTATGTTGAGGAAACCAGAGCACAGGTACAAACTCCCCATCATCACTAGACAGAGTTAGGAGAGCACAACAAATAAGGTGATTGAATCATGCCAGACCAAGTCCATTTCACTTGACAACTTCCTCAACTTACACATTTCTCCCACATTCACTTTGAGGACAGAGTTTTTCCAAATGGGGCTTTTTAGTATTTTTTCCCTATCTGCCATTGTTCCTACATGCCAACAGTGAGGATGTGTCTTTCAGAGTAATGCAGGACAAGTTTGAATTAATCAGAGTCCTTCAGAGAGAGATGAGTTCCAAGCTGCCTCATTCAATCATTTCTCTACATTATCAGTGTGAGTACACGGAAAACTAGTTGTATTCAGAGATGTTTATTTGTAGGGTCCTTTTCCTGTCTGTCAGGAACCATGTGTACAGAGTCACTCAGGGCATTTGGGGTAACTCTCTCCTGGACTTCGGATGCTCCAGGACTTGGACTCATACAGCCACACAGATTTCCTTGACTTTAGATCTGAGATCTTGTGGCGCCTCATTTTTGGAGCCTTCTTATTTGATTAAGAGATTCTGGTTCTGTAGTACTTCACGTTTCTTCCTTTAAATATTCCATCATTTTTTAAAAAGTCTGTTTAGATAATAAAAAGTATTAAAATAATAATTGTCATCCCTTATGTCTTGTAAACGAGGTATTTTATATGTATTTTCTCATTTAATCTTTCCAGTCCTCCTCCATGGTGATTACTATTATCTATACTTTATAAGTAAAAACAATTACAAAATTAAAGTTTGGAAATGCAGTGAGCTTGCCCAAAGATTTAGAAGTCCTTTGGCTTAAAGGAAAGTATTTTGAGTTTGCTACTGTCAGGCTTAGCTTGAAGCAGGTTGTTTTTTTACCTACAACATTTTAGTAGATGGGAAAGATAGACTCATAAATGTGTTTCACAACTCCTGGTGCTGAAAAGTCCTGGGAGTGTATGTATACCTGAGCAGACTGCCCTATGGTATCTAAAACATTAACATGTTACTCCAGACTCCCTACACCCTTCCATACCTGTGTAAACCTAATTCCTTTCCCCAGTCAATTGCTATTATCTCTCTCCCCTGGTGTGAGCCCATTTGCTGAAGGATAGAGTCTCTCCCAGCAAGTTGCCAGACTCTCTTGATTTTAGTCTCTATTGATTAAAATAAACTTTTCTTTTTCTCACAACATAGAATCTTTTTTTTTCTTTTCTTTTCTTTTTTTTTTTTACTAGTGGATTCTTTATAATGATTACCTTGCCTCATTTGGCATGATGTGTTGGTCTACCATTTGAAGCAAACAGCATTTGTGTTCTGTGATGGAATAATGCTTACTGTTTCCTATTACTGCCAGAGCGAATAGGGTAGCTTTCTCAGAATATAATTACTTCCCATTTATCCACACACTGATTATACTCAAGAACAATACATCATTTGCTATATTGTTGTCCTATTTTTATATTTTGATGCTCAACTATCTTCAAGTTTATTAAAGCCACAATTTTTTTTCCTGGCTACCTCAGCTCAAATATGAATGCACCAAACTTTGGAAATAGTTTTCTTTCTTGAAAGAGAATTATAATGTATAGAAAAAAACACTGAACAGCCTCTGTATTTTCTCCTCAAGCCTATGCCCTCGTTAGGGAATGGAAAAAGGATTAAGGCAGAGGACTCGAGAATTGGAGTTAACATGAGCATCTCTATTCTTTGTTCTTCTGAACTTCTCCCACCCCAACAGGCTCTGAAAAGAGAAAAAACATGTCCAAAAGTTCAAGGTGTTAAAAAGAACATCTTGTAACATTTCAAAACAAATGATGTAATGACATTTATTTTAAACAATTTTTAAATAAAATTTAATGTTAAAAAATATAGTATGCCAATCCTGTGTCTTATTCTATACTGATTTGCAGTATTTTTGCACCTTAAATGAGTTGTAGGAATAAGATTAAAGAATCACTGGGGAAAATAAAGGAACGGATATGTTCTTGTAATTTAAATAACATTGTATAGTAGAAACGTGTGAAGTACTGATTTTAGAAAAACATAATCATGTGCCCAAAACTGTTTATGTCAATTCTTTAGTGCTCAACAAAGATAGAAGTTATTTTAAAGGCTTAGCAAAAGTCAAGGTTATTTTAAAGAAAATCTTCTGTATGCTACTATTTTCTTTGTATACTGAATGCTTTTCTTTTCCTTGAAAATGAGGTTATTTTTAAAATTTTCTTCATAATTTTTGGAGTACTATTTTTGCTTATTAAAAATCACGTGCCAGCAAGATGGCACATTGAACCACACAGATACATTTTCTAGAAAATAAAAGAAATAGAGTATAAAGATTGACATGAGTGAGCTTTATGGGGTGACACATAACCCCGAGTTTCAGCTCTGAGGATGCCAAGCTCATGAGCCAGTGTTATCATGACCCAGAAGCCATCAGACTTGGAACAATCTTTACATGCAAGATGTTGAAGTTTTGCTGCACATGTGCACATAGTTCTGGACTGCAGGGAGGGGTGGTCGGGCCTGAGACCCCCGCATTAAGCTAGGACCTTAAATTCTGTACCTTTGTGAAAGAGTATTGAATATCCCAATAGCAAGTCTTGAAATACAAAATAAATTTGTCTCTGTCAGCAAAAGTAGGTAGAAAAAATAGTCTCTGAAAAAAAATGTCATGTGTGATTGCAGAATAAAAATTTATGCTCTCACATTGTATTGAAATCTTCAAAAGATTAAGCTTTTAATGCAAAATTGATCCTACACTACAGATAAACTTGGATCCCCTGGAAATACTAAATACAAAACTAGAACACTCTGTGGACCAGTGTATATTGTCATGGGTTCCCAATGACAAAACAGGTATGGACTAAAATAATAAAATTACAGACATAAAATAAGGGAAAAAATCCTTCATGAAGATATACCAATTAGGCCAATTGAAAGATTAACGATCCTAAGATCTTGAGCTAATAAACAATCTTTAAAAAGTTATAAAATGTTGTTTAAAATGATTAAGTAGACAACAGAATAGAAATATGTTGAAGGAATAGCATATCATTTATAAAGAATAGATAAATTAGAAAAAGTAAAAATTAGTACACCTACAAATTTTAAAATATTGAAACAAAAACTCCCAAGGCTAGTATATCAGTATCTATTGCTACAGTAACGCTATTATCATCGGACTTCAGAGGCATAGTCCTTTCTTACTTATGTGTGTGGTGTTACCCAGAAGAGGCAGAGTGGCTATGCTGACCTTGGCTGAGCTTGCTCACTTCCTATGGGCTTAGTGGCTGATGGCTGCTCTAGGATGGCTTCAGATGGGTGATTGGGGTGGCAAGGCTCAGTTCTATGCATGCATCAACTACCAGCAGACTAGCCTGGCCATGGTATTGTGGGGATAGCAGATGTGTGTTATAATTTAAAAGTTAAAAGTTAAAAATTTCATTGTTAGCCTATAATGGTATTGAGAAATGCTGGAAGCATTAGAGGTGGGGCCTGCTGAGAGGAAGTTATGCGATGAGACTGTGGTCTTAATTCACAAGTTGAAAGAAACAGACTGGCAGAAGAGATCAAGAAGCAAGATCCAACAATAGGATGCATTCACAAATTCAAAAAAAAATGAATAAACTGAAAGTCAGAGGATGGAAAATAAAACTCCATATGACAAGAGACTGGAAGAAATCAGAAGTACTTTTCTATTATCAAATAGTGAATTTAAAGCCAAGACTGATTAATAGAGAAATAAGGTCACTGTATCCTTGTGAAGGGAACAATCCAAGAGAAACAGATAACAATCATAAATATATATGCACCAAATAGCAGCACATGTAAATACACAAAGCAAATATTAACAGAAAGGAAAAATCAAATAAGCACTAATACAATTTTAAGGAGAGACCTCAATACTCCACAAATACAGATCAATTAAGATAAATAACCAACAAAGAAATACAAGAACTGATCCAAACTTTTGAACCAATGAACTTAGTAGATGTCTACAGACTGTTCCACTTCATAACATCAGAATGCACAGTCTTCTCCACAAAATATTTTCCAAAATAAACCACATACTAGCTCATGGAATAGATTTAAGTAAATGCAAAGGAATTGAAACTATCTCATGCATATTATCACAACATAGTGCAACGAAATAAAGGGCAAAAGAAACCACAAGAACTTTATAAACACATGGAAATTAAATAACATCCTCCTGAACAATCAGAGAATCACAAGTGAATTAAAGAAGAAATTAGACAGTTTCTACAATTAAACAATAATGTCAATACAACATCTCTCATAGGATGCAATGAAAGCAAAGAAGAGAAATTTATGGTGGTGAATTCCCATATCAGAAAAACAGAGAAAGCTCAAATAAACAGCCTAATGTTGGACCTCAAGCTTCTAGAAAAAGAAGAACAAATCCAAGCTTAAAGTTCATATGGGGGAGGAAATTATAAAGATCAGAGCAGAAATTATTGCCATGTAAACCAAGAAAACAATACAAAGAATCAATGAATGAGAGTTGGTCCTTTGAAAGATTAAATAAAATTTGAACATTTTAAGCCAACCTCATATAAAAGACTTAATTCCATATAATTAGGAATGAAAAGAGTGAAATCACAACAGATCCTACAGAAACCAAGATCATCAATACCTGTTTCAAGAACCTGCATCTAATGAGATGGGAAAAGCAGAAGAGATCAACAAATTCCTGGATACATATAAATTCTCAAGCCAAACCAAGAAGATATAAAAATTTTAAATAAACCAGTATCTATAAATTCTATAAAGAATTTTGACAAGACCTAATGTTGCTACTTTGCAAAATCTTTAATGAAATTGAAAAGAAAGCAATACTCCCAAACTCAGGTCTGCAAGCAAGCATTACCCTGATACTAAGCCAGAGAAAAATCCAACCAAAAAAGAGAACCACAGGCCAATCTCTTTAATGAACAGATGCAAAAATTCTCTATAAGACAGTCAAATGGAATGCAGCAAATCATCAAATAGATTATATACCATGAGAATTATATACCAGTAGGATTCATCCCAGGATGCATGGGATGGTTCAACAGACAAATAAGTAAAGATAATACTTTTTTTGACAGAGCCAAGGACAAAAACCATATGATCATCTCAATAGGTGCATAAAAAGAATTTGACAAAGCCCAACACCCATTGATGATTTTTAAAATCCTAAAAACATGAATAAATGGTCTTTATCTCAAGATAATAAAAAACATCCATGAATAAGCAATAGCCAACATCATATTACATGGGTAAAAATTGAAAACTTTCACTCTAAAATCAGGAACAAAACAAGGATATCCACTCTGCAGACTCTTATTCAATATAGTTCTGAAAACATTATCCAGAGCAATTAGACAGGAGAAAGAAATGAAAAAGGTCTAGGATGGAAAAGGAACAAGTCAAACTATCATTATCTGCAAGATGTGATATATAGAAGATCCCTAAAAGTCCACCAAAGACTTCTAGATTAAATAACTTTATTCAGTAGCATAGCTGGTTAAAAAAGTCAATACCCCCAAATCAGTGGCATTTCTACACACAATAACAAACTCATAAAGACAGAAATTAGGGAAACAATATCTTTCATAATTGCACCCAAATACAAAAAACAATGAAATACCTAGGAGTCAATCTAAAAAGGAAATAAAAGACCTTTACATTGAAAAGTATTATACTATGGAAAAGAAATTGGAAAATTTAAGATATCACTTGTCTTTTGTATGAAACAATAGAATGACCATACTTCCAAAATATTTTTGAAATTTTATGCAATCTCTACCAAAATAACAAAACCATATCTCACAGAATCAGAAAATAATCCTAAAACTCATTTAAAAGCAGAAGAGAATAATTCTGAGAGCATTCTTTTGGCACACTTTTGTAGAATTATAGGTTCTTATGGTGAAGGTTCCTTTATGTCCTGGATCTTCAGTAGTAGTTGTCCTTGGAGGTCCAGGGCCAAAATATTGGCTGCCTTTTTACCTTAGTTGCCTTTTTAGTTTTGGTCTCTTAAACTTTATTTGTTAAACACCCAGGAGAGAAGATCAGAAGCATTAGCATTTGTAATAAGAGTAATGAACTCAACTACTATAAATCTACTGCATAAAAGGCGTTTAGGTATAAAAACATAATTAGGCAGCTATTACAGTTGCCAGTCATCATTGTTTTAGTGGTTGAGTAACTATCTAATGATAACAGAAATGGCTTTAACTAAAGAATTATATATAATATTTTAGTATATAATCTTTGTGGTATACTAAAATGCCTCTACTGTAAAATAGCCATTGTTAGATTACTTACTCTCCCAAAAATGTAAGGCAGATGCCTGAATCAAAAGGTGAATGCCATACACAGTGCTTGAAGACCCATACAATTATGCAGTACACCAGTAAAATAACAATAACAAGCAACACAATTGTATAAAACCTTACATCCTTTAATGTAGTTTTGTACCGAAGGCATCTTTGTAATAATACCCCTTTTTTTTTCAAAGAAACTGTTTTGAAGATGACCATTGTAAACCTATCATAATAATACTTTTAGAATTTGTCCAATATAAGTATTTTACAAAATGTTTTTAGAGGTAAAACCTTTGATGATGACCATTGCAACCATTTGTCAGTAACAATGAGGCAATCTTTGTTGGTGTGAGTTTTCCATAAGGCTGTAAAAATATTGGTGGTCCCATTAGTGAACAAAGACCAGAATAATTATGTTCTGGGCAGCTGCTTCTCTGTTCACCAAGGAGAGTTTTACTTAGTAGTATCCCCAAATTTAAATGTTTTTATTTAAAGGAGAGAATATTTATTTATTTATTATGAAAAACCAAATTGTGGCAATAAATGTACTGTCTGTAGCTGATAATACTTTTTATTTTATTATAGAAATTAAAGGAAAACACACAGTACTTTTGTAAAATAAATCTGAGCATCACTAAGATTAGCTAGCACTGTATGGAGTAAAGGCATGCCTTTAAAAATATTTATCTGACTTAATTATAGGTGCATATCTTTTAGAGAAAAAAATTTCAAGATTAAAAGAAAAGGAAAATTATTTTGAGCTGAAACAAAACAATTAGACAGACAAATTATATCATTAGACAAACAGGAAAACAGATAAATATATGAGACAATTTATAAAATTAGAGTATACTCAAATACATTTGGCCAAACTTTTCTTTTCTTTTTTCTTTGAGACAGGGTTTTGCTTTGTAGTTCAGGCTGGCCCTGAGCTCAGCCTCAAACTCACATCACAGCAATCCTCCTGCCTCTGCCTCCAGAGTGCTGGGACTACAGGCGTGAGCCACTACGCCTGGCACTGTGGTATGTGGTACTGATTGCTGCTGGGGTGAGTCTCCATGCCCAGTATTGTATGTGGTTACCAGGGATCGAACCCAGGCCCTTGCACTTTCAAGACAGGTGCTAGAACCACTGAGCTATATCTCCAGCCCCATTTGGCCAAACTTAAATATAATATCTCTTTTATAATTTTAAACTTGTAATCGTACTTAAGACTGGTCAAAAAACATTTGTAGATCGGTTAATAGAGATCTCTTATGATTGGAATCAGGAAAATAGAAACACTTTATACCTGGATGGAGCATTAAGAGTAACATTAAGTTACTCTTTTGGGGGTTAGAGACAAGGCACTATACTTGCGTATCTTGAGAAGCATTAGCACTATTAACAGTGAGAGCAGCGCACAGCAGAACAACCATCATGGGTCCAGGGATGAGTTTGGGTGTTTCAGGTGGAGTCATTTTTCTTTTTGATCACACAACCTCTTTAGGGCTCCCCAAGTCCCAGGAGGTGCCCCTTTGAGAGGTCAACAGTGCCTCTTCTGCAGTGGGTCATCTTGCAGATTGGTGGAGTATAGTCTGACATTTCTTTCAGGAACCTACATGCCTTGTTCATATCCAGAGGGAAAACACAAGCAAACTCTGTTCCTCTTATTAATAAGAAATCAGGGCCCTTCCAAGCATTGTTAAGGGGGGGGGGTCTTTCCATGATATGAATCAGGTGCAGAAAGTGCCTTTTAATGGTTCCCAGTGCTTAATGGCTGGACTCAGGTGTTTATTATCAAATATAAGGAAATTAAGAGTGAATAAAGCTAAATGAACATCAGAGGGAGTAGTAGCTAGTGAGCTTTTCTTGTTTTAAGAGCAGTTGTTTAAAGGAGCAGTGGAACCTCTTTATAATTCGCTGTCCTTGAGGATTATAAGGGATGACCGTGATGTGAACTATATTATAACTATTACAGATTAAAACAAAAAAGCAAAAACCTTAGATGTGTAAGCAGGCCCATTATCAGCTTTTAATCTATAGGGGATTTCCATGGTGCAGAAACAGTGAAGCAAGTTAGCTATGACATTTTTTTTTCCTGTCAATGCTGTTACAAGGGCAAAATCAGAGCAAAAGTGTCAATGCTGGAATGAACATATTTTAGTTTACCAAAGTCATTAACATGAGTGGCATCCATTTGCCACAAGAAGTTGGACTTTAAACATTGGGGGTTTACACCAAAAGCCTGAAGGGGACCAAGGGGCCATAAGGGACCACAGGTACTGCATGTGCAGACAATTTGCCTGCTTTGTTCAGAAGTCAGGGAGGGGAACATGTCTTCTAAGCTCTTAGCAGACTGATGGAAAAGCTTATGGCTATTAAGTGCTAAAGCAATGACAGCTGCAGGAATGCTCAAAACTGCTCCGTCAATACTGTGATTTCCAGCAGCCAAAGGTCCTGGAAGACCAGAGTGGGCGTGTACATGCTGTATGTACAGGATGAACTTGCGCTCTTGTAAAAGTTAATATGTAGAAGTGTTTCTGGTAATACTTTGAGGATAGTGTGAGGAAGTATGAAAAATATGCCTGCACAGTATGAACTGTCAGTAAATATATTAAAACTTTGATCAGCAAAATGCTCTAAGGCCATCACAATAGCTGCTAACTCTTTTACTTGGGGAGAGCCACAATAAGTTTCCTGAAGTTTAAATGTGGGTTTATTCTTTGTTTGTGTTCTATTACAACAAATCCATACTTAAAAAGACTGTCATCCATGAAGACCAGTGGGGCAATAGGAACAGCCTGAATGGAAATAGGATAAAAGAATTTTAAGGGCAGGCTAACGAGTCCTGTTAACAACTTATGTTTGGGATAATGGTTATCTATATGACCTGGATATCCTTCCAGCGCAGCACAAAATGTGGCACTGGAGGACAAGAGAGAAGGAACAAGGCAGGTTCTATAGGTAGCACAATAATGTCAGGCTCTGTGCCAAAGACTTGTAAGGCATGTTTTCTTAATTTTCGGATGAACTTTCCCACAACAGTAACAAAGTCATGTATCTTTTTTATAGGAAGAGCTGCATGACCAATGTAACCATTTGATAGGTTCTTGGTTTTGCCACAGATAGGCCAGTGGGACTTGCGGATATTGATGCAGAACAAGACCCAGCAAAGGAAAGGAAGGATAGTACTTCATTAACAATACATGTTGAAGTTCAGAATTGATCTTTTGCAAAGTTTTACAGCATCAGGAGATAGCTGCCTCCTCAAAGAGAGGCTTTGGGAATTACCTGAAGTGAGAGGAAGGTTTCAAAGGCTAGGAGTAGACACTTCAGACCTTCCTATGTTTAGGAGCAGGATACCCTGACATAACCATGTAAAGGAAACCCACTGTCCACAGACATGCCGGGGGAGGGAGCAACAGAATAGGCAGAGCAACAGGGTTTGAGTGTCTTTGGAGATTTGCAAAACTATGAGAAAAAGGCAGGAAGGGATAACCTAGCTTCTTCATCTGAAGCAGTGGTGGCCTCCGTGTCAGAAAAGAAGCTATGCTTTTGAGAGAGGTAAGATGGCAGCTCCCTGTAAGAAGGTCACCATGTTAGAGGAGGTACTTCCATGACGCCATTTTATTTCTTCCTCTGAGACCTCCCATGTTCATGTGGAGGCTTTGACTGGGTAGAAGAGGAAATAATGCAAAGGGAAGGCTCCTCTCCAGACAAGAGAGGGGCAACTGGCACTGAAATGGATGAGGAACCCAGAAGAGAAATAGGTTCAGCGTCATCTTTGGACTCATTTTTTAAATAGTAGGCTCTGGCGCCATTCTGAGGGCCACTAGGGGGGACTGATACCCAAGCCTCTGATACTTTAATAGTGTGGGGGGTTAAACACTGAATTATTGCAGAACCCATGGGGGGAAAATTGAGCAGTAGTTAAGGAGGATAACCTGACATTTTGTCTGTAGTAGAGAATTTACCAATCTTTGTAGATGGGAGATGTTCACTAGAGCTCAAGCTTCCCAGTATTACTCAGCCTTCTTGAGGCTGAGAGAATGAGGTTGTATAGCTACCAACAAAAGAAGATTATCCACCTTTGGGAGCCACTCACCCATACTCACTAGCAATTTTTTAGCCAGTATACACAAGTCCCACATTGGGGCATCATTTGCTGTGCTTTTGGGGGTAATAGAAACTTGGGCTGGTAGGATGAATGTGCAAGGTCACCATGCAGATACTAGGGACGTTTTGGAGAACACTTCTGCTTTTATTTCAAGATACACACACTTATATAGCAAACGGCAGGGCCATAACCATACAGGTCAGGTTGGTCATGGATTGGTTGAAGCATGCAGAGAGGCAGGTGGCTATGGATTGATGGTGTGCTTTTGGCCAAAGAAGGAGTCATGATAAAGCTGGTTTGGGTTGAACTCCAGCCCAGCCACGCCTGGCTTTCACCTTCAATAAAGGACTCAAAAAATCAGACTCCCAAATTTAAATTCATCTAAAATGAATAGACACTTCGCAGTTGATGAAGTAAAAGCAAAAATCAATGTATGAAAAATGTTCACCATCACTAATCAGCTGAGAAATGCAAATTAAAACAATGCTGAGATTTCATCTGATTCCAGAAAGAATGGGTATTGTCAAGAAATCAACCAAAAGCAAATGCTGACAAGGCTGTGGGTGTAAATGGGTGCAACCACTGTGGAAATCAAGGTATTCCTCAAAAAATTAAAACTATAGATTCCATTCAGTGCAGCTATTCTTCTTCCTTGTATGCTCCTGAATTAAAAGAATCATATCACAGGAATATCTGTACACCTATGTTTATAGGGTAACAGCTAAATCTTGGAAACAACCCAATGTCCATCAATTGACAAATGATAAAGACACTGTGAGGTTCTTTTTGTGCACTGAGGTACTGCTCTGCCATAAAGAAAGATAAGCTTGAACTATTCCTAGCTAAGTAGGAGCACTGTGAGACCATACTCTAATGTGAGATGAATCAGACATATATGTTAAATACTTAATTTTTTCACCAATATGAAAAGTTGAAAGTGGAAATAAGGACCAAAATGTATAATAAATAATGGGGAATGGGAAGAAAATCTTCAAATGAGAAAGGGAAGAAATGAGGAGAAGGAAGGGAAATAAGGGAAAGGAGAAAAAGAATAGAATGAAAAATGGAAACAAAGCTTTCATAAATAAGGAGATGAACAGGAGTCAAAGAGGTGGATGGTAAAAAAAGATGCAAGATATATCATGGAAGGATATAAATTCCTATTGACAAATGATATTATATATATATATATATATATATATATATATATATATATATATATAGATGTATCATAAAGGTTTTGCTTCAGAAAGAATAATGACATGACCAAGTATAGAGACAAGAGTCTGGACTTGTCAATCAATTTCATTAATTAATTATTTATTTATTTATTTTAGGTTTTTTGAGACAGGGTCTCGCTTTGTAGTTCAGGCTGGCCCTGAACTCAGCCTCAAACTCACATCACAGCAATCCTCCTGCCTCTGCCTCCCGAGTGCTGGGATTACAGGCGTGAGCCACCACGCCCAGCACTGTGGTATGTGGTACTGGTTGCTGCTGGGTGTGAGTCTCCATGCCCAGTATGGTATGTGGTTGCTGGGGATCGAACCCAGGTCCTTGCGCTTGCAAGACAGGCACCAGAACCACTGAGCTAACTCCCTGGCCTTGTCAATCAATTTATGAGAAGTGAGTCTTGTATTACACTGCCTCGCTATATAGAATAGAGTAGAGTGTACACCAGGAAGAGTGAAAAATTGAAAACATTACAATTCACTACAAACAGGTTAAAGAAGAAATGGCTAACCAAGTCTAGAAAAAAAGCAAATAAAAAGTTCTGTGAAAATTTCTGTTTATGACAGACAATAGACTACATGAAAGAAGATAAGGCATTTAAAGGACAACTCAGTGGCCTAGCATACATCTATTGGAAACAACAGAGAAGATAATATATTTAAGGAAGAAACAGTCATTCTAACATTCATTACTAACTGTCATTACTAACAGTCATTCTTTCTCATAATTTGGAGGTTCAAAGAACCTCAAGAAGAAAATATGTTTTAAAAAAGTCACACCTAAGCCATGTTAGTAGAAATTTAGAATATAAGAGCCCACCATGAATAAAAGACAAAGTATTTACTAAGATACAAGTAGGTAAATAAAAGCAAATTTTCCATCCCCAACAACATGCACAATACCCAGTGAATTAATATAAACACTAAGGGAAAATAACTGTCAAGCCAGAATTCTATACCATGCAAAAAAATCACTTCAAAATTAGAGCAAAATAAAGACAATTTTCAGACAAAGCCCATGCTAAAGAACTATTAGACAATGTGCTTTAGAAAGAAAATAAATGAAGTCCAGAAGTAAAGAAGGAGATCTTACAAATAAGAATAATCAAAGCATTGGCAGATACAAATATTGACATTATTGTTGACTGTAAAAGGAAAAATAATCATGATGACTAATGGAGATATGTATGGGAACAGGTTAGATCATATGAGAAATGGGAAGTAGTAATTAAAGTGTTTTGAGTACCTCCCTTTATGCAGGAGAAAAGTATAGGTATTAATTAATCTGAATTTTGTTGTCATATATACTTGTTAAAATGTAAGGGTAACTATTAAAAGAATAGAAATAGAATATATAATCTATAAAGTGACAGAGGAAAACGAGGTCTATGGAAATGAGTCTATCTAATTTATCATTCTATAGAAAGTAGGAAATAAAGGAAAATAAGCAGAGTATTATATAAATGTATAATATATAATTTATCATAATATAATATATATTATATAGAAATATAAGTGAAAGGAAGGAGAACATACATTCTATTATATACTATATATAGAATATATTATATAGACAACTAAAGCTAAAATAAGAAAACCCATAATAAAAATATACTGGCAGTCACATTATTTGTAAATATATTTAATGCATACAAAGATTTTTAAAAATCTATATTGTTTACTTGATACACTCCTAACATAAAATGTGGAAAGCTTGGAAGTAAAGAACAATATCTACAACTTGCAAAAATTTTGCATTCAGCAAATACAAAGAACTAAAGATTAGTGAGACAAAGATTAGTTTTCCCCAAAGGGTGGACCCGAGCTAACATGCTGCCGGCAGCAAGTTCTGTCCCAGCAGAGGGGTGGTTGGGTCGTGAGTTGGAAGGCAGGGGCTAAGAAGCTGCTCCTGCTGGCCTCTTCTCACCGAGCTTGCTAACTGCCTACGGCTCACATTCCAGGGACCTGGTCTTAGAGATCAAAGTTTGTCTTCCAGCACCAAGTAAGGTGCCCTTGCCCGTCCTTGAGGTATCATGGGAAATAAGCCCCACAGCTGCAAAGTAGCTCGGTGAATGTGGCAAACCCCTTGCTGAAGGGGGTGGAGGGGACTTTGAATTCAAGGAAGGTTGCATTCTAAAGCCCCTCCTCAACACACCTAGATTTATTCCTGCCTGGACTAAGAGAGCTTAAGTGTAGAAACATGGCAAATGTTTCATGAGGTGCTGAATTTTAGGCCCTGAAAAGTCATGAAATTTCAAAGCTGTTTGTTTCTAATTTGGGTTTAAATTAAGTGAAAGAGAACAGTGTGTTTTATGGCATTCTTTAACACCACTAAGAGCAATCTATTGGTTAAACATTAGTTCTTCCCTAGAGAAATAAAACACCTTGATTATACAATCTTGGTCACATGCACATTTTGGTTAATGCTTCACTTTAGTTATGTCACAACTCTTCAAAAGTACAATTCTTTTAAGCTCTTCACCTTAACTTTGAATCTTATTTTTGGTTGTTCCAATGCTGGTTGATGTTCATATCTCTGACTTCCTTATGTCAGTTACTATATTTAAATTTTGTAATTGTTTCAAACATAAAGAAACATACAGATATAATAGGTGCCTTAGTCCTTATCCACAAATGAGTTGAGTTAAATATAAAGCATGCACAAGGCACATTTTGAGGATTAATGTAAAACTTCCCAATGAGATGAGTTTGAAATCAGCTTTAAGATGGGACCATCATTCTAATGTGACCATCATTTCATCATCCTTCATAGAACTCACCCCTACAGTGACACAGCCATTTCCTCTGTTCCCCTCACTGGGTCAAAGCGACAACCCTTCTAATCCCCCAGGGAGAACACTGCAGAGAGATGGTCCTTAGATCCAGGTCCTACTTTACCTTCAAGACTGAAGCCAAATTCTCTTCTCTGGTGGTCACCACCTTGTCACTTTCCTTGGCAGACTCCATATTTACCAGCAGTGGTGATGTAGACAGGGTTCCCAGGGCTTTGTAACTGGGAAGACTCAGATCTGAATTTTAACCTCCATTTCCCTGGCCATCTACTTCGTTTAACTTTTGTAGCTTTAATTTTCTTACCTGCACTTTGGGGCAATAGTAATACTTGTCTCATAGGGTTGTTGTAAGGATTAAATGAGACAGAGTGGACACTGCTTAGTCTGAAGCCCAAATTCATTACAGATGTTAATGAAATTCTTCTTGTCCTTTTAATTATTTTTCCATGTCCTTCAGATTTCTAGTCTCAGTTGAGCATGGTTGTTTTTAATATAGAGAAAACTTTGAATTTTTTATTCCTTACTGGTACTATATTGATTTATAGTCATCATGCTTCATTTCAAATACAATATGTTATTTTAGTTTTTTGTCTGACACTTTGCACCTCACATTTTATTTTCTTATACAGCAAGAACAGAAAAATTGTAAAACTTGAACCCAAACATATTCTGGAGTCCAGCGTCTTCAGCCTTGCACTGCTCTGTTGACAAGGCCATGTGAGGCCATGTGGCTTGTCACAGTTGGCAGCCCTGCTGAAGCTCTGAGGTGGGACCATCATTAAACCTCTGGTCACCCTGTGGATGTGAAGAACACCATCAGAGAAGTCAAAGGAGGTGAGTCAGAGATGCTTTTCCATTTAGATGTTGAGCCTGAAACTAAAAAGTTCTGTCCCATCATTATTCTGCTCTAAGCATTACTGCACTCAGCGCATAGATGTTTAGTGTCTCTGGTCAAGTGGAATATGTATGATTTCTCCCACAGGAAGTTTCCATTTACCTGGAAACTGACCCCTTGTGAAGTGGCTGAGAACAGTCAAATGATGCCTAATAACAAGTGCTCACATACCTGGAAATTTATTCATTCATTTTTAAAACCATTGTCCAAGAAGAAATTCCTTTATAAATACTTTACCCATTTAGTTTAAATATTGCAAAACATAATTATGGAAAAAATAAAGTCTTGTAAGAGTTATTTTCCTAAAGTACATTTCCACTTTACAAACATTCCAGATGGTGGTGCTCAATAGGTAGTGGAAAATACATTATTGTTTTATAATTTTGAATATCAAGCATGATTATAAAAAGTTTTACAACATGGCTGCAGTGATTGTAATATCCCCTCTGATTGAAAATGGTTCTCTGGTCCATTTGTATTAGGGATGCAAGTCCTTATTGTTTATTGTATTTTATCAAGGATCTAATACAGTTGGAACATATTACTAAGCTCCTTCCTATGAACACAGTCTATATTCCTATCTGTCTGCTGAGGGATAGAACTGGAGGGAAGAATTAACTGGATTCCTTAAATAGGAATTTTGAGTTCTTAGTAAGGCAATGGAGAATGAACAGCACAAACATTTTAGACATGGTTATGGTTTTCTCAACAAATCAAAACCTAAATCTAGTGATCTAGAAGATGGAGATTGCTAGAAGCCAGAAAGCATTCAGGATATGACTCAAAGGAAGTTCACCTAAGACAGGGAGAACATATACGAAGAAGACCTCGCCTCTTAGCTGGAGACTGAAAGTGCAGAAGAACCAGAACAAGTAGACCAAGGCCTCTGGTTACTGTTCATCTCATGCGCACGGGGAAATCCACAGGGCACAGTTGCTGTGCTGCTGCAACTAGGCATGGCTCAGCCTGATGCTTCCGTACAACTCAGGAGAGGAGGCGAGTCTCCCGGCGAGAACCACAGGGACTCGACCCACAGCCCACATGGCAGGAAGAGTGCCAGAGTTGTGCTCCGTTACACCTGCATGGGCTTGGCAGCATCTCAGAGAGTGCAAAGGCCATGAGCCATAACCAAGAGGTCACAGGCCCCTCCCCAGAACAGGGGACAATTCCTGATTGGTCCCTCAAAACAGAGGCAAAGAACTGAGCCCACAGAACCAGGAGTGCTGCTCTTCCTCAGTGACAAGAAGCCCCTTCCTAGTGTCTTATGTGGCAGACAGAAGCAGCAGGTAGGAGAAGGAAATTAGTTGGACAGGGCAGAGACATGGAAGAAAATGGTCTAAAGAGACTATAATCAAATACATAAAAGTGTAGCTAAGACAATTAAGTGGGTAAGTTTAAAGTGCATAAACTCGAAGGAAAATCTGCATAGTGAGCAAGATTAAATGTGTAATAGAAAATAATACACATTTTCTTTGCATATGTTTGCCAGTGTTAAACTCAAACACATCTGTACTATGAAAGAAAAAAATGGTGGTTTTTATTTTTATTTGTTTTTTGTGGTACTGGCGTTGAGTCCAGGGGGTACTAAGCCCTTTTTATTTTGAGATAGTGTCTCATGAAGTTGTCCAGGGTAACCTAAAACATGAGATTCTTTTACTTCAACCTCCCAAGTAGCTGATTATAGGCATGAGCCATCACATCAGAAAAGCTGTGTTTTATTAAATATCTCTCTTTTTCTATGAAGGATTTGAGGGAGTTACAATGTATGTACTGGAACATAAACACTTCAAGAAAGAATAAAAGACCTAAAAAACCTTTCTATTGGACATGAAAAAGAGATTGCTGACACTTCCTTGATATATTAAACATAAGAAAATCTGAGAGTGTGTTAAATTGTAGTTTCTCTATTCATGGAATGTTAGTATTTTCATAGAAGAAATCAGAGAAGCATGAATTGTTCTATTCATTCATTTATTTCCAGCATTATGATGTATACTCAGTTTATATTTATTGAATGAATAAATGAAAAAGTAAATTATCTGCATAGCATCAGACTGGCTAGCTCAAGATACTTTTACAGCTCTTTAAAGCGAGTCATGGTGCCAAATGGTGGAGTCAGGGGAATCCACTGGGGAAGGATCAGGTTCTGGTGCCCCATCCTCACTCTGAGAGACCTGCCAAAAAAGAGGGAGTGGCATGAAGGAGTGTTGAGCATTCTCACCCTACGTACCTAGGGATTTGAAGTTGCAGAGTGTGTGTGTGTGTGTGTGTGTGTGTGTGTGTGTGTGTGTGTGTCCCCTAGATCCACAGGGATTGATTCAGAGAAGAGAAAGAACCTGTGGCCTCAAGGAAAGGGGTTTAACCCACCTGGGCAGTGGAATGGGGATGGAACAATTGGGTGAAGGTGGGGGCAATGTGATCATAATTAAATACATGAATCCACAGATGATTGGGCTGAAGGGAGACAGATGGTAAAACACTTTTAAATGAGTGTTCTGATAAGCTTATAGTGTATGGTAAAGAATTTTAAAAAATAAACCCAAGAGGGGCTGGGATTTAGCTCAGTGGTTCCAGCACCTGTCTTGCAAGTGCAAGGACCCGGGTTCAGTTCCCCAGTAACCACATACAATACTGGGTGTGGAGACTCGCGCCCAGCAGCAACCAGTACCACATACCACAGTGCCGGGCGTGGTGGCTCACGCCTGTAATCCCAGCACTCGGGAGGCAGAGGCAGGAGGATCGCTGTGATGTAAGTTTGAGGATGAGCTCAGGGCCAGCCTGAACTACAAAGCGAGACCCTGTCTCAAAAAATAAAAAAATAAAAATAAACCCAACAATGAATTGCAAAAAGCACAGTTCAACTGAATTATTCAAAGAGTCAAGATCTCCATTCATTAAGTGTAAATATTTAAAGTAAATTATAATTAGTGAACCACTATTCTGGTTCTTCTTCTTCTTCTTCTTCTTCTTCTTCTTCTTCTTCTTCTTCTTCTTCTTCTTCTTCCTCTTCCTCTTCTTCTTCTTTCTCCTCCTCCTCCTTTTTCTTCTTTTAATACCAGAAACCTGAAAAACTGAAAGCTACCAAAGACTTATCTGAGAAATACTGGTGCAAATACTTGAGAACAAAAACTTCCTAGAGCTAGTAGAAGTTCACTGAATTCGGCACTGACTCGGCAGCCTCTGCATGTTACACACTCTTCCCTGGCTGGGTCACAGGCCTCTCGTGTTCAGCTTGTCCTCATGTACAGAGGTGGTGTTTGGACTCAGCTGAGGTATCACGTCATCCTTGGAGCCACCTGAGTCCCCAGTCTGGCTCTGGCACCTCTCCCTAAGTTTTCATAGTGCCCATCATGTTCTTTACCTGTCATCGCTTTTCAAGGGAGAGAAAATCCCTTGAAAGCAGGAACTGTAGGTTTGAAACTCTCTCAAGACTTTGCACAGTCCCTGGCACATGGATACCCAGATAGGCTCTGGAGCTCAGATGCAGCCACCCCTCTCCAGAGTGATAAGAGCATTATGAGGGAAGGGAATGGTTCTAAGTCTACCCATTAAGCCTCACAGACTCTGCAAAAATCATGTCAACCAGTGGCAGAGAGACCTAGTGCTGTTCAGTCGCCATTAAGGTCAGGACTCCTCCTACACAAGGGATTTAGAGGCAGACTGGAGCCAGGCAGAAACTTGTCATGGGAACGAGAACAGGAAAATGTTGGCACAGCGGGCATGAAAGGAGCAGTGGGGTGTTTCCTCAAACACTGGGTGCTAAGAGCAAGGGTCTTGCGGGCTGGTGCAGGACTCTCCTGACCATGTTGTCATGTGGCACTGCTGGCAGACAGCGTTTTTAAAAGCACACTCTGTGGTTGACCCTGAGTGGCCTCGTGCACTCCTCTCTAAACACAGAGCCTTTTCCCCACTGAGTAGGGTGACTGACCCTTTGCAAAATAGTCAGTCAACTAAAAAAATTATCAAGAACCAACCTGCAATTAGTCCTCTGTTTTATAGGCTCCACAGACAATTCTGAGTTTCAGTCAAATAAGAAACATTTGTCCTAATGTCTTGGGCTCTAGTATATGGAGCCTGTACAACTTGGTTTGTCATCATCTAGCACTGTTAGTGATCAAGGTCATTGGCTGAGAGAACCTTTCCTGGAAACAGATATGTTAATTACTCTAATTAATTCACTGGGGTAATTAATCATCTAGTCCTTACCTAATTAGCTAACATTTTCACCTGTCAGAAGCAGTGGTAAATGCCACACTGGAATTTGGTGTCTCCTCCTGTAACCTAAAGATAAATGGAGAGATATGGCACAAAATAGAAAACAAAAGCACAGATCCCAGTGGCAGGTGGTGGGCACATTGAGAAAATTCCCAGTGATGGCTAAGAAAGCAGCAGGTAGGAAAGCTTGAGGTGGGTCACAAGGTAGGAAAAGTATATATTATTATAAATGGCAAACAGGAATCATTGGCCCAAGTCAAAAAGGCACTACACACATTCAGGCTGATTTTGCCTCCTAATTGTCATTACCTTTTCCAAAATAGGTTTCCTCAGGGATTTTTGAGTATCTTGGGCAAAAGTAGAAACTTCTTTTTTTTTCCCCTAAAGCAGGAATTAGACTCAAGTGATTTTCTGACATAGACATTGCTATTTTTCCTTCCCATTCTAAAAAATCTGCCAAGATGGATCAAAAGAGGCCAGCAAGGAAGCTGAGACATGCACCCAGAGTATCCATCACCAGGAAGTGGATCAACTTGTAACTAGAACATTTGACTCCTGACTGTAATGTGCACTCTTAAAGAGAAATCCATGCACCCAGTGAAATGCCTTACATTTGCTTCTACTTGGCATTTATAAACATTTTAGGTACTAATTTGCTCAGAAACCATAAGACTAATGGTTTGGAATCTCTTATCAGCATAGAACTACAGCTGATTGTCATGGGAAACAGAAAATAATGGACCAAGATAAAGGTCTTCTAAAGTCTTTCGGACCCCTCCTATCCCAGTGAGAGGTAAGAAGTCCCAGCACAAGAAGCAAATGCATAGACTTTTATAAAATCTATTTTCCAAAAATATTAGGCTATAATGGATTTATTAGTCTATCTGAATTGGCACCAAGACATGGTTAGTGGATTTTAAAGCCAACTTAGAGTTTAACTAAATGAAGAGGCCCTGGGAAACAAGTTTGTTTAATTACTCGACCTCCTGTGTGAAATTGAATGGGTAAAGTTCAGATGAAAGGGCATGATGAGGTCCTGACTTTGGATGTTTCCCTTACTTGTGATCAGAAAGAACGAAAACAAGTTGACCAGTCTTTGGATGGCAATGGGAAAATGAAGTGTTTGGGAACTGAAAGTTCTCACGTGTATAGAACACATTTTTGAGCTAATCTGGTAGAATCAGCATGTGAATCAAAAGAGGACTTGCACTCACACACAGCTGTCTCAAAGCAAATAAGTCTATGTGCTTCATAAAACCCATGTTGGGACCAAGGTCCTACATCAGTTAACAAGCTAACCAACCCTGGTCAAAGATACAAGATGCCACACCTTCAAAAGGAACCTATCTTCTTGGGGACATGGTGGTCTGACAGCTGAGCTGCAGTATATAAGGCCATGTGAGAAGGTATTTTTCAATGAATAGAAGGGTTCCAAATTCTAAGTGAAGAGTTTTGTTAACAATTTAGAAGGAAAACATAGCATCTTTTAGCAAAGGTGTCATTCTAACTTGAACCCAAATTATTATGATTAGATCTATAATTTAATAGCAACCTTCAGTCCTTTCTTTATTGATAGCCACATAATATAAGGTATGTCTTCTATTTTACCTGCTTCGAGGAGATCCATGAGACCTGACAGGAATACATATGATGGGTGAGTAACTTTGATTTTATTTGTTTTGATCAGATGGATGTTCCTTGCATTTTATATTAAATGCTCAGATGAAGCTCCTCTATCATTGTATAAATTTCATAAATTTGAGAATAGTGTAAATGGAATACAGGTTACAATACACATCACAATAGAAACAATGCAAATTTTCATTTTTTGGTTCTTCATTGTGAGGGGCAGAGGAGAGAGTTGGTTCATACAAGAAAGTGGGACAAAAGAAGGCTAAAAAACATGCAAAAATTTTATCCCTAGGGTGCACAAATTTATAGTCAGGCTTGAACTCACTATGGAAGTTATCCTTTAATTCCAGGATGAGGGGTGTATTTGAGAAATAATTAAAGAAACTCCAAGTGCTGATGAGAGATTTCACTGTTTTGCAGCACATTATCAAGTGATTTCATATGCTTTGTGATAGACCTTGTACTGACTTCACTTCTAAAATACCATGGATGTTATTCATCTCAGGGGCAGACATAAATCTGTCCAACCTGCCTGCAAATTTAGCTCCAATTTCAGCCCCAGGTTAACAGAACATAATAGAGTATTAATCTTCATGAGCCCTAAGGAAGTTCTGCGAGTTCCCTGTGCTTTGCTGGGAGTCGTGTGAAATGTGCCGTTGTGTCAGCATTTCAGAAAATGCCCCATTTACCCTCACACAACAGAGCTCCTCCCGCTCCCTCATTTCTTCAAGGAAGTCACGGAGAGAGGAAAGGAAAAATGAAGATGACGAAGGTAATGGAAAATGGAACAATTTATTCCCAGTCGGCCCATATCTTTGGTGACCAATATTTAGTACTGATTATAAGGTATACTTTGTGGTCTGAAAAAGACTTTATCCCATGTGTTAGGAAAAGAAAGAAAATGCAAAGAAAGTTTGAGGATGAAATAGAACATGCAAGTCTATTTTGTAGAAGTCATATATTTTAGAAAGATCAAAGTATTGTAATAGCCAGATTTGTGGAAGGTTGACATTAGGATGAATTCCAAACCAGTCTTTGCTTTTTAAATTATAATTTTTTTTAGTTTTAATTAATATTAATTGTGTGCACTTATTTGGTACAATATAGGATTTTGATCTATGTGTGCATATACACTACAGAAAAATTCAGTCAAGCTAATTAACATATCAATCACTTCATCAACTTCCTTTGCAGTAAGAACACAAAACTTATTTTCAAAGCAAGTATACAGGAAATATACCAGACTATTAACTATGATTGCCCTACAGTGCAATAGATCACTAAAACTTGTTCCACCAACTTAACAGATTTTGTTCCCTTTAATCAATATTATCTCTTTCCTACTATTGCCTCTCTGTTTTTATGAAATCTTTTTTGAATACATATACAAGAGAAATCTTATGATTTTTTCCTTCTGTGCTTGAATATTTAACTTAACATCATGTCTTCTAGTTCCATTCATGTGACAAATGACAGAAATTTCTTATTCTCATACGCTGAGTAGTGTTCTGTTTTGTACATATCCAGGGAGTTCCATGTATTCATGCATTGAAGGACACTTAGATGGATCCTGTCACTTTGCTATTTTGAGTAATTTTGAAATCAATGTGGGAACCTGGCTCTTTCTTTGATATTAATTTCAATTCTTTTGGATGTACACCTAAAAGTGGGATTTCTGGATCTTATGGTCTTGCTATTTTAGTTGTTGTTGTTGTTTTTTAGGAACTTCAATTCTATTTTCCTTAGTGGCTAAAGTAATTTATGTTCCCACTAAGAGTACAAGCACTTTTGTGTCCACATTCGCAACACAATTTGCTATCATTTGTCTTTCATTGCCCTCCTCAGTTCTGGGGACTGAACCCAGAGTCTTGCTGGTGCCAGCAAACATTCTAATGTTGACATATATCCCAGACCTCTATTTGCTCCTTTTCTCCTTTTGGTAGTGAGGCAGACAGAACCCAGAGCTTTGTAAATGCTAGGTAAGTGCTCTGCCTACTACTGAGCTACATTCCTGGCACATGCCCAGCCCTTTTTGCTTTTTAATTTTGAGTCAGGATCTTAGTAATTTCTTCAGGCTGGCCTTGAATTATAGGCAGTGCATGACAAGGTCAGCTCACTGGTCTTTTTGCCAATGACTGTCTAACAGGTCTGAAGTGATAGCTCATTATGGTTTTGCATTTCCACAATGGTTTGTGATGTTTAACATTCTAAAATTTACTTTTTGGCTCTGAGTATCTCTTTGAGAAATGTCTACCTAGAAAAATTTTTGTCTCTTTTAATTGCATTGAGTTCTTGATAGAGTTAGTTTATTGAGATCCTCATACATTTTGAGTGTTATCTATCAGATGCAGGGTTTGAAAATATGTTCTCCCAACTCTTGGGTTGTTTCTTCACTCTGTTAACTGCTCTATATTCTGTGTAGAAGCTTTTTGGTATGATACAATCCCACTTGTCTTTCTTTTTTAAATAAATGTTGTCATTTTTTTCTGAGTTCTACTTGAAATATAATTACCAAAACTTATGTTGTAGAGATTTTTCTCTCTGTTTTACTATAGTAACTTATTATTTCTTTCCTTAAACTAATATCTTTAATTCCTTTGAAGTTGATTTTTATATAAGGTAGGATAGAATACAATTTCATGCTTCATCTATCTTTCCCAACACTATTTGTTGAAAAAACTATCTTTTCCCCATTATCTGTTTGTGACACCTTTATTGAATATTGACTATACATTTGAAGGTTTATTTTTTAACTTTCTATATTGTTTCACTGATCAATGTGTCTGTTTGTACCATGCTATTGTGATTATAATAGCTCTATAATATATATTGAAATCAAAGATTATGATGCTTCCAAGTTTGTCTTTTTAAAGATTTGTGAGTCCTCTAAAAAATTTAAAGTTGGTAAACAAATTCAGCAAAGTTACTGGTTTAGTAAAGTCAATATGCAGAAATCATGAGTGTTTGAGGCACTAATAAATTATCCAGAAAAAAATTAGGAAAGCAATCTTATTTACAATAGCACCAAAAAGCACACAATACTTAGAAATTAATTTAATCAGGGAGGTAAAAAATATACACACTGAGAACTACATGGTATTGAAGAATGAAATTGAAGAAGACACAAGTACAATGTACAGGAATGTATCCTATTTCATGGTTTGGAAGAATTCATATTATTGAAATATCTATACTACTCAAAGCAGTCTGTAAATTAAATGTAGTTCTTATCAAAACCCCAGTGTCATTTTTTTACAAAAATAGAACAAACATTTCCAAAATTCATATGGAACAGAAAAGGCTCTAAATAGTCAATAAAACTTTTTTTATTTTTTTAAATTTTTTGGTCAATGGCAGAGTGATCACCTTGGAAGTGCCAGTAGGTGCCAGGAGTGGTGGCTCACACCTGTAATTCCAGCACTTGGGAGGCAAAGGCAGGAGAATTGCTGTGAGATCAAGGCTAGCCTGGGCTACATAGTAAATTCAGGGTCAGCCTGAACTACAAAAAGTGAGATCCTGTCTCAAAAACCTAAAAATACAAAATTTAAAAAAGAAGTGCCAGTACAACAAGATTATCTCTAGACTTCTCTACAAATGGAGAACCACTAGACATTGGGCAAAACATCAAGTAAATCTGAAGAGTGTTGCCAAGAGTCAACAGGAAAATTATGATTAATACAAAAGAGTGTTGTTAGTGGCTGTGCTCATTTCAAATTTTCTTCTTGAAGATAAGAAAAATGGAGATGAGTAATTTTTAAAACTAAGAACCTTGTTTCTTTGACCAACTGAATCAGAATCTAGAGATGGGGTTCAGTTATCAATACTCTTGAGAGTCCCTCTGGGGATTCTAATGTGTAACTACTATTTACAGTCTCTAGAGTAGATGAACAGAGCTCTTTGGGGCAATGATTTATAGACTGATTTGGGAATGCAAAGGGAAATCTCCAGATCATAGAAATAGTTTTGGCAGAGTGAAATGGAAAGTGTAATTGAATTTGGAAGAGAAAGTGGATGGTAGTGTTTTTCAGACTTTAATATGCATGTGAATTACTACAGTTTATTAAAATGCAGGTTTTGATTCTGTAGGTTTAGGGTAGAATCTGAGATTTTGCATTTTTCACAAGCACCCCAGGTTTCATTGACCCCACTGCTTCTGTGATCACATCAGGAGGATCTGTAAGAAAATGTCTTCTTGTCTCTCACAGAAGAGGAAAGGAAGGATCATGCTTTGAGATTTAGGTGCCTGCTCTAAAGTAGTAAAGCATAGCAACATCACAGAATTATCTATTTTGTAAACAAGGCATGACCCACTGAGAATGTTACTTCTAATGTTTTTGAGGAGGAGAATAATAGCATTTTGTCCCACTTCCTGAATAGTTAAATTTATGTTGAATAGGATTGAAGATTTAAGGATTAAAGAAAGATATGTGAGACAGCTTGCAAAGAGGAATTTGAGATCTTTGTGGGAAGAGAGAAAATTAACTATATTACTTTGTGCAACACTAACAGCATTAGCTGGAAACATATTCTTTAGGAGCAGGATGAGGGCAAGGGGTAATATTGATTGGGGAGGGAAGATGCTTGGAAAAGCCTTCATGGAAGAAACGATATTGGAATGGTACCCTGAAGTATGCATGAATGGAATTAAGATAAGTAAACTACAAAAGTAAGGGGGAAGGGTGCTTCAGGAAGGAAAGCTTAAAGCAGAAGTCCTCAACTTTGGCTACACATCAGATGATCTGGTAAGACTGTAAAAACACCTTTAGATAGTCTAAATTTAAACCTGGCCACCAGTTTAAAAAAATCTCCTAAGTGATTTGAATGCACAATTAAGGCAAGAATCACTGAAGATTTAAAAAGTTGCAAGGCTTCTTAAGATGTTTAAAATATTTCAAGGGAAATAGGAGCAAACAAACAATAGTTCCAGATGATTCTTGGGATAGATATGCTGACCCACTGTATTATGAGATATAGAATGCATTATCACTAATAGAATAGTGAAATAATTAGTAGAGAAATAACCAAAGTGTTTGAAGAATGTGCTTAATAAATATAAATTAGGCTGAATTGGGGCCTGTTTCACAGCAGTAGTGTCTTTATTCAATAGTTTGTGCCAACCAAGACAGGAAAGAGAGAGGATCCAGGTAGAACTGCCATGATGGTGGCCTGGGCGGGGCTGGTGGCCTTCGGTGGAAAGGAGGTGATGTGTTTGCATGGTTCTGGGGTTTGCAAAGGCAGTATGACTCACAGTGTCTCACAGCCCAGCAAGAGAAACACCAGCTTATTAGAAAGGCCACATATGTACCCCATCTGCTGAGTCAGGATTTCTGAAAGAGGACTTGTCTAGATGATTCTTTGGTACAATAAATTTTAAGAAGTACAAGTCCATGGAGCTGAACAAGACTGCAAGATTCACAGATCATATGCTATACGCACTCAGACACTGACATGAAAGGCTGAGAAGCAGGCAAAGAAGTCTGCAGAGAAGTAGAGCAATGTCTCCTGGGCAGGACATTGGGACTCATTGCAGTAAGAGGGTTAGCTGTGTGGTGCGAGAGGGGAGAGGGGGGGCTGGTAGCCACAGGCAGAACCCTGGACAACCCACCCAGAGTTCCAGGAGTGAATGGGCAGCCACTGAGCCGCACTGTAAAGAATGCCAAGCTGACCCCAAGGACAGCTGCGGGCCCTTCTAGTGTGGTCCCTTCAAGGCAGGCACGTCTTCTCATGGGCTCTTTTACACCCTGTCCCACATTCTTTCCTTGAATCTGGTGGAAGAATACCTCTAAACAGTACAGTTTCTACATCAAAGAATCATCTTACTTTCTGTGTCAAGTTTCACTTGCTTATTGCAGCAGTTTTACATCCTTTTGATTTCGTATGTTTCTTAAGATTAGTCTTTCGTGTTGTCATTCCCTTTAGGCTCTTTAGTCACATTTCTTCTTCATGCCGCATTTTGAGCGTTCCTTTTCTTAGTTCTAAATATTTCTTCAGAAGCATTTGCCCATAGTTCTTTCATTGCTCTGTTATATTGAAATCCAGTCTCTCCACAATTTATTCTTCTCTTCTCTTTCACCACATTAGCCTATTACACTTAATTTCTCACTTAAATCTTCTAAAGAGATAAACATCACGTCCAAGTGTGAGGACCAGAGCTAACAACTGCTCGTGACTCAGGCAGCTAATTCCCTTTAAGGGATCGTGGCTTAATCCTCCTTGCAAAATAGGTTGCGGGGTAAAGAGGGGGTCTTTATTGCACATGGCTGTTGACAGACCTCATTCTTTTACCAGAGCCACGCCTGAAAGTAGGCATGTCACTTCTGCCCACATTTCCTTAGTCAGAACTCAGTCATATGTCTTCATCTTACTGAAAGAGAAATGGGAATGTGCTTTACAGCAATGGGCCCAGGAAGAAGAAGTAGGTCTGATACACACCCAAATGAAAGAATTTTACCATTCTTCTCCACATACTTATTACTAAAATGCTTACTTTTTGAATTCACCATGTTGGGAAGCAAAATAATGAGATCTGGTTATTCAGGGTTCACCATACATCAGGTATACTACAAATATCTAATTCAGAGCTTAAGGCAATAAGCTTGCAAAGGAATAATTTTCATAATATCCACTGCATAGACACAGGAGTGAAAGAACAAAGATACCTTATGGAAGTTGCACAATTAGTATCTGTGGGGCTGAACTAGTGCTGGAATCCACACAACCTGACTCCAAATACTCCATATACATACAGTATTTGGTCTTCTGTACAGAGAAAGAAGACCAAGAAGGGGAAAATGAACAGAACAGAGAGGCTTATTTTGTGATCTACTTGGTGGATAGTCAGGTTTCTTACTACTATAACTTCTTCATATAACTTGACTTCTTCATTTATAAACCAGATTACCAATATGACATATAATATGGCGGTTATAAGATCAAATGATTTACTGTATTTATTACATGCAATTTTATGCCACTGTACAATTTTCATACTTAGTTCTATGCCTGGCATATAGTAAGTATATGGCAAATATCTGACATTATTTTTGTTGTTATACCATATTCAAATAAACAAGCAGGCTTGTGTCAAGTATTCGAGTTGAAGGTATGATAGCTGTAGTGTGATATCATGTCTCTTTTGTGTGTTTTCTCTTTAGACTCCTTCATGTACTCTTTAATGTGTGTGTGTGTGTGTGTTTTCCAGGAAAAGGTTTGTTCATGTTAAAAACCCTTACCTGGACACTATGGATGAAGACATCCTCTATCACTTGGATTTAGGGACAAAAACACATAATCTACCAGCAATGTTTGGGGATGTCAAGGTAAGGGCATTTCCGACTGCAGAAAAATGATTCAGTTTTTTTTGCTAATGTTTCCCTTAATTTCCCAAAACAAACTTTACACCTTTGGCTAGAAAAATGTGCGAGGTCCCAGCAGGAAGGAAAGCTGTACCAACTCCCCAAAATAATTCAGAAAGTGAACACCTTTCAGTATTGTTTCCAACCCAGCCAGGTGAAGGCTTCCAAACTCAAACTAGTACAAGTATGATTATTTGGGCACACAGGCTCCTGGAGATAAATGTAATTTTATCAACATTACTGTTGGGTGCTTAGAATTCATTATGTTTCAGTAGAAACAGCTCGGTACTTAATGTCCATATTTTCTGTAATGTCCACCTCACTAATTCTCATTTTATTAACTCATAAAAGAATGCAACAGAACTAACAATGCCTTTTTAATTTACTTCTTGAAAATAATCATTGCATAATATTTCATATTATTTTTTATCATTTTTTAAAATTTAAAATCTTTATTGGTACATTATGAATACACATCATCATCACATTCAACATTGAGAGTTTGTACCAGAATATGACATGATTTGATTCTCATTTTTCCGCTTTCCTTCCACCCTGCCACCCTCCCCCCAATATACATAATCTTTGTTTCCTTTTGTCTTTATTGCTGTCACATTTTTCCCCCTCATTATTTACCCCTACATCTTCTTTCTTTTTAAATATTTTCTATTTCACAATATTAACTACACATACTACAACTCATTTACAACGTGATTTTCTCACACCAGAGAAAAGATATGATATTTACACATCTGTAACCTATTAATTTCACTTATGTGGATGTCTTCAAGGTACATTCATTTGAGTATGAATGACTCGATCTTACCATTTTTTAAAATCTTTATTGGTACACTGCATACATGCACCATGATTGCACTCCATAATGGGGATTTGTACCAGTATAAGACACAACTTAATTCTCATTTTTTCCCAAAGCCCTACCCACCCTACCGCCCTCCCATATATATAAAATTTCTTTCCTTACTTTTTTGTTATAATCTCATTATTTTTCCCCTTTCACCCTATTTTGCATTGAGCATTTTCTATTTCACAATATATAACATACAATTCTAGGACTCATTTACATCTTTATTTTCTCATACGAGAGAAAAGATGCGATATGTACTTATCTGTGCCCTATTTCACTTATGAGGATATCCTCAGGGTATGTCCATTTAAGTATAAATGATTCAAACTTATCATTTTTTATGGCAGAGTAATACTCCATCCTGTAGAAGAACCATAGGTTTTTTATCCAGTCTCCAGTTGATGGACACTTGGGTTGTTTCCAAGATGTAGCAATCACAAATTGGGCTGCTATAAACATGGGTGCACATATGTCACTGTGATATGAGTCTTTTCAATATTTCATATTATTAAGATTTTTTTACTTCATAAGAAAATTGCTCTTATAATACTGCCAGGAAAATTGGATTTCTGTATAATTTATTTTATCTTATATATTTTAATTATAAAAGAAATTCATGTTCATTATTTAAAATTAGAATAATATAAAAAAGAATAAGGATTTTTTAAAAAATACATATCACAGTCCTACAGCTAAACAAGCACACAACCAACCTATTTCTGTCAATCCTTTTTAATTTTATATTTTAAAATAGTTGTAAATGCTACATTTTATATTTTTCATTTAACTATGACATTAATTTTTTCCTTATTTATTACATTTATTTTGAAGTACATTGTTCATGGAGCTAAAGTGGCCATGCCATAAATTATAAAGCCTATTATGAAGTTTCATGTTAAAATATCTTGCATTACAAATAAGACCTGAATAGCCATTTTCATTCCTAAGCATTTTGTACATTTAGGTATGTTTAGGTTGATTCACAGAAATGATCAGAGAACATGAACTTTTCAAGGAAAAAAATCCAAAATCCTATACAAATTTACAGTGGAGAATTGTGTGCAGTTTTCAGTCTTTTTTCCCCTCTTCTTTAGCAATTATAAGAATACAAAAAAAGAAATTTCATATCTACTATGTCATTAAATTGTCACATTAGCTCTTTGACTTGGGGTCAGCTGGTCCATAAAACAAGAAAATTGAGTTCAGATAGGCTAACACTGCACTACGGGGGCACAGCGGGGACACAGGCCAAGTTCTCCCAAGTCCGATTTCTAGGGTTCTCATTTATCGGTCCAGGAGGCCTTTTTGAGATATGGTTAACCTGAATAGTCCTTCAATCAGTTGGAAGATAGGAGATGAGGAAAAGGTTAGGAAGAAGAAAAGAAGGAAGAAGAGGGAGGGAAGGAAGGGGAAGAAAGAAAAGGAGAGAAGAAGCAGATTTCAGTAGACGCCAGCTCGCCTCCTCCGGGTCTCCTAGAGTGGCGAGGGCTGTGGGAGGACGCCAGGCAGCAGCACGCCCGCCCCTCTCTCCACCGCCCCGCTGCTGCCCCTCCCCCCATCTTCTGCTTTGCCTTCGCTTCTGCTCTCCCTACTGCTGTCTGACGCTTATGCTCCAGGGGTCACTGATCAAGTCGCTGCCAGTGGTTTCCCCAGGACCCTTATCTAGGAGTTATTTTGATTAATAAAAGGCTCATCGTAACCTTAAAAACTAAATGATTCACTTAGTTAATAAGTTAAAGAGACAGGGTATATTTTAAACACAGAGTGATCTATTTTCTTCACATCTGTCTCCCTCTACCATTTCTGAGAGGCCTTCTGATATCTGATGGCCCGTATCCCAGCTGTGCACCCTTCAGTGTCCACAGCCTGACAGCTGACCTTGACAGTCTTAGAGCTGCTCTCTCCTTTTCCAGGTGAGGAAACTGGGGTTCAAACCAACGCAGGATATTGCACACAATAATTAATCTATTAATAATAGGCACAACACAGCTGGTAAATGAAGAAGTTGGTATTAAATCTTAAGTTTATCTGGTAAAAATGTAATAGTTCTTCCTGCATTTAAAAAAAAAGGACTACATTTTTGTACTTTGTTAATTTCTCATAAGTCAATGGGCTTACTTTAAATATAACAATAATCTCACACACACACACACACACACACACACACACACACTCACACACACACACACGCACTCTCATACCTTGTGTTTGTTACAAGACCAAAATGAAGGACTTCATTCTCTGCTTCTCTGCATGACTGGATTTTTTTTAGACAAAGTCTCGCTTTGTAGTTCAGGATGGTCTTGAGCTCACTATGTAGCCCAGGCAAATCTCAAACTCACCGAAATCCTCTTGCCTCTGCCTCCCAAGTTCTAGGATTGCAGGTGTGAGCCACCACGCCCAGCATTGTGGTATGTGGTTACTGGAGATTGAACTTGGAACCTTGCATTTATGCGGCAGATGCTAGAACCACTGAACTAAATCCCTGACCCCCGACTGGATTTTTATCTGCACTTATCTTCACACTCAGTAACTTATTTCAACTTTCAAGAACTACAACGTATCCTTACAAACTCTCTTGCCACTCATGTGGAACTTCAGCAGATTCACTTTTTTTTTTTTTTTTTTTTAGGCAGGGTCTCATTTTGTAGTTCAGGCTGGCTTCGAACTCACTATGTAGCCAAGGACAGTCTCGAACTCACAATCCTCCTGTGTCAGCCTCCTGAGTGCTCAGAGCACAGGTGTGAGTCACCACACCTGGCATTGTGGTATGTGGT
>PVIR01007250.1:0-31040 GCA_004026965.1 Petromus typicus
TTAGGTTTTTTTTTTTTTTTTTTTTTTTGAGACTGGGTCTCGCTTTGTAGTTCAGGCTGGCCCTGAGCTCAGCCTCAAACTCTCATCAGAGCAATCCTCCTGCCTCTGCCTCCCGAGTGCTGGGATTACAGGCGTGAGCCACTACGCCTGGCACTGTGGTATATGGTACTGATTGCTGCTGGGGTGAGTCTCCACACCCAGTATTGTATGTGGGATCACCGGGGATCAACCCGAGTCCTTGTGCTTGCAAGACAGGTGCCAGAACCACTGAGCTAAATCTCAGGCCTCAATAATTTCTTAATGTGTATTTTAAATGAATATAGCCTTGACATAGTACATGCTTTTCAGGTCATTAAATTGCCTTCATTCTTTTTTTTTAATTTCAATCCCAGTGAAAAGGTGTAAGGAATCTATTATTTCAATGTTTAGACTCGAAATCTTTGAAAACTTCACAATATAAAAGGAAAGGAAAATGAGTAAAACTACTTTAAAAAGTCAAAGACCTAACATACACAATGTAGTTGAAAAAACTGTTGACGTAAGTTGGCTAAATTTTATAAATAGAGCAGAACCGAGGTGAGAGTTTAGTATCTGAAGCTTATATGTTGAAACAAGGGACTGTGTAGGCTGAGAGCATAAATAGTAATAAAATCAACAGTTGGACCAGCCTTTCTGAGTGGAAGAAACTGATCACAGATTGATGTGTAATAGATGGTTATTCTATTATTATAAGACATTTGTTCATTTAAAAGTATAGCTGGGGCCTGGGGATATAGCTCAGTGGAACCAACCCCACCTGATAGAAAACTCAAGGTCCTGAGTTCAACCCTTGGTACTTAAAACAAAACAACAACTAAAATTAGCTGGCACCATTTACAGAGGGGAACTCTGGTGAGGGGAGATAAGGTTAGAGAAGTTCAGAGCTAAGAACTTTTTTGTAAATACTAATACAATTGACACACCATCAGATTCTAGACTAGAAATCTATGTCTTGGTTACTTTATTCTTATTACTGAGACAAAAACCCAACACCCAAATTTGAAGGAGAAAGAGTTGCTTTAGATCACAATCTGTAGAGGTTTCAATCTATAATCAGCTGGCTCCAGGACCCAGTGACACACGGCAGAGATGTACCACAGAAGAACTGAGGACTATGCAGTGGACAAATCAGAGCTACTTTCAAGTTAGTAAAAAGCACCATTATATCTTTGGATGCCTGGATGGATCAAGACTAAATTGTTGCATATAAAATTTTAAATATGAAGCGTTGTTCTTCCTCATCAGGTAGGAGAACTGAAACTCTTCAAGGATAAATGATATCTCCTGGTTATTCAATTAGATATTATCAAAGTCGAGATAAGAATGCTATCTTTAACCTGTCTGGTATTCGTTTTCTGTGAAACAGAATATTTAAAATTAGAATCCTGCCATTCATTTCAGCTGCTAACATATATACTTAAGGTGTTTCTTTCAATAGAAAACTTAAATAGATAATTGGTGTTTAATGCACACTGGCATGAAGAAAGATAAACCAGTGTTACACAATGGAAGCAGCAAGGAACTACAATTGAAGAGAACTGGCATTTACAGAAACTATCTTTGTGACTTTAGCTAAATTATTTCACCACACTAGATCTTACTTTACCAAATGTAAAACTAAAAGCTTAAACAAGAAAATATCTGTCATGGTTATTAGTGTAGATTTCGCAACCGTAAGGAAAATACACTTTATTTCTTGCATATATTTTCTTACTTTTTAGTGTCAGAAAACTAGTTTGGACCTCTGTCCTCTTGGGGTGGTTAGTGCAAACAGAGAACGACTAATAGTTATCATCATAAGTACAGGAATGTGAACAATCAGGAAATCCACTGTTTCCAAATGTAAGTGATTTAAGATCTGTAATGATATGATCGTTCCCCCTTAGCAATAATTTATGTGGAACAAGGAAAGATTTGGTGAGAATGGTGCTCTTCCACATATTTCTACTTATGATACTTTGTTTTTACCTTTCTCTGAATGAATTGGTCAAGAATATTTGGGTCCAGGTGCTTTAAAACCTATGTCTTGGTTACTTTACTCTTATTACTGAGACAAAAACCCAACACCCAAATTTGAAGGAGAAAGAGTTGCTTTAGATCACAATCTGTAGAGGTTTCAATCCATAATCAGCTGGCTCCAGGACCCAGTGACACATGGCAGAGATGCACCAGAGAAGAGAAACAGTTCACGGAGCCCATATGCTAGTAAAAGCAACAAAGCAAATTTAACAGCATCCTTCTGACTCCTTTATCTTATCCAGATGACTGTTTTAGTAACCAGTGGACTGATTTAGTAATCACATGCCCTCAATCCTAGCATCACACACTCTAGATTCAGCCACCTCTGACAAAGCTTCCTGTGACCACATGAGGGTCTGAGGGGACATCTAGACTTACACTGTAACACCCTACTTGAGAAAAGTTATGAAGAGCATGTAACTGGAAGCTGTACCCGTGGAGATTGCCTCAAAAATGGTAGAGGAGAAACTCAGTTGCATTTGGATTCTTTTTACTCTAACTCTAACTTCATGCACTTGCTGAAAAGCAGGTCATTTTCAATAACCAACTCTTCAAAGCAGTGGAATATGTGTAGATGAGCAAATTCAGTTCTCCTAGACTCATAATTTGCAATCTGAAAGATAAAGCGGCCATATCAACATTACCAGTGAGAAAACTTCTGAGGAAGATTTCAATTGACCCAATTGAAACAGCTGGCATCCCTCAAACAGCTATTGAGCTTATGACTAGAAAAACTGAAACGCTATTACTGCCATAGCCAGGGTCATATTAAGAAATGTTTTCACTTCTCTGGGCCTCAGTTTTACTTCCTAATTATATAACGAACTCTATTGATCCCACTGCCTTGAGACAATGATAATTGATATTTGCTTTTGTCCTTCTCTGTTAGTTCATCCTTTATCTACCTGTGCCTAAGATAAGGATATCTTGATTTTTATTTTATCATTTCCTTGCATTGTAAATAGAGTTTATCTCATGCTTATGTAAGCCAAGTATATATTGTTCTATTTTAGATCTGCATTTTACAAATCGCTTATCATCACATGCAAATTTCTGTCAGTGCTTTTTGCACTGACCCTGCATCTTTTGTCTTAATGATAAGAATTTGGTTGAAGGACCGGAGATTTAGCTCAGTGGTTTGGCTCATGCTTTGCAAGTGCAAGGGCCCAGGTTAGATCCCTGGTAACCACATACAGCAGGGCTGGGCGTGGTGACTCACACCCACCAGCAATCAGTACCACATAGCACAGTGCTGGTTGTGTTGGCTCAGTCCTGTAATCTCAGCACTCGGGAGGCAGAGACAGGAGGATTGCTGTCAGTTCCAAGCTCGCTCGCCTGGGCTACCTAGTGAGCTCAGGGCCAGCCTGAACTACAAAGTGGGACCCTTAAAAAAAAAATTGGTTGTTTCTAAGGTGCTTTTGTTCATCACTGAGGTAATGTTGCTTAACCTTCATTTTTTCTCTTTTACATCCCTGGTGTTACAATAGAGTGCTCTGGTACATTTTTTGTTGTGTAAACCTCAGAGCAGAATTGCTCAGGATCAGAGTTCATAAATATTCAACTCCGCAGGATGGTGAGAAATGGTTTCCCAGGTGGTTAGACTGCTTTATCCTGTCCCTAGCCCCACACTATTCTTATAGAATTAAAACCTCTGACATGTCATAACGTTACATTTTTTCTAATTAAATTAATATTGTATACTATCCCCTCATGGACTGGGCTTTATATTATCATTACATACTATGTATTATGTATTTATATTATAATACTGTATTATTGATAAACTCAATACTTTCTGCCCGTGTTTAGTACCATCTCTGCTTTTAAAATATTTATGAAGTATTTATTTTGTGCTGTTTGTCTTTAGCATAATGATTAATGTATAAATTTATTTGGCTAGTATGGTATAAGCTGGTTGATAACTATGCTTTACAAATATCTTCTCTCAGTAGTCTTTGAAAAATATTTAGGATATATTTTAAAGAAAATAATTTACTATTAGCACAGCAAAAACAATCAGTATTTTACTTTGTGCTTAACATTTAATATGCTTTATTAAAATGTTCCATACCTACACTAAGATGATAGTGACTGAAAGTTTATAAGGGTAGTGGTTAAGCTTCCATTCTCTTTACTTTAATTTTTATTATAATAATAATCACATTCGCTTGGGGATCTGTACATATGTATGTCACATCTTGATTATTCTTTTTTTTTTAAATTTAAATCTTTATTGGTACATTGTGAATACACATCATCACATTCAACATTGAGTTTGTACCAGAATATAACACAACTTGATTCTCACTTTTCTCCTTCCTTCCCCCATCCTGCAACTCTCCACCCCCTATATGCATCTTTGTTTCCTTTATAATTTATTACTGTCACATTCTTTTCCCTTTGTTATTGCATCTTGATTGTTCTTACTTCTGCTTCTCTCTCAGTTTCCTCTCTCCCACCTTCCATGGATTCACTCCCCATTCCCCAAATGTCTGCAACTTTATTTCCTAGCATCTGTGATTTTTATTTTGCAATTAAAATTATTATTATTGTTATTATTATTAATTTTATTGGTACATTTTATGTACATATTACGATCACAATCAACATTGAAAATTTGTACCAGTGTATGACACAATTTAATTCTCAATTTTTATTATTTCCTTGGCCACCCCCTGGCCTCTACATACCTAAGCTTTGTTTCCTTTTTTTGTAACTTCACATCTTTCCCCATTATATACTCCTACTCCCCTTTGTCATTTGAATATTTTCTATTTCACAGTATTTATCATACACTCTAGAATTTATTTATATTATTTTAGTTCTCTCCTACAAAAATAAATAATTAGTTATTTACCTTTTTCTGTCTGATTTATTTAACTTAGCATTATGGTCTCAAGATCTATTCTTTTTCCTACAGATGACTTAAATTAATTTTTTCTTAGACTGAATACTTCTCATCTATATGTGTATTTATGCATTCATATATTGCAGAACATATAGACTCTTCTCATTTATCTGTTATAAATTGTGCTGCCATTAAGATAAGCATATGTGTTTCACACTAATAGCATAACTTTAATTCTTTGGGGAAGATATCTAGTAGGAAAAGGAAAGCTATGTCAAAAAGTCTATATTTTTTTAGCTTGAAAAATCTCCACCAAGGTTTCCATAGTGACTGTAGTTGCTCTCTTATCACGTATTTAAGAGCCCCACCCCAATATTTCTCAGTGTTTGTTGTTTTGCAACTCGTTGGTAATAGCTACTCTTATAGTAGTAAAATGAAATTATGTTATTATTTCAATTTCCATTTCTACAATGTCTAACAACGCTGAACATTTTTTCATGTATTATTGGCCATTTTTACGCCTTTTGATCAGTGTCTATTCATTTCAGTGGGCCATTTTTGATTGGTCTTTCATTTGGAGTAGTTTATTTTAAGTTCTTTATAGATTCCAAATATTAACCTGCTGACCAAGGAGTAGCTGGAAAATGTATCATTCTCAAGGTCTTTTCTTTAATCTATTGGCTGTTTTCTTTGCTATAAAGGGGCTTTTTAATGTTATGAATTGTGTAATATACTTTTGTTGATTATTGGTATTATTTTTATGAAATTGGAATTCTGTTTAGAAAGTATTGGCTATTTGTCATGAGTGTTATTATTTTTTTTCTTTCAATATATTTTGTTTCTCTTTTTTCATATTGGTCTTTTATTATATACTGTCTTTTCATTTGTTTTTGGTACAGGCTGAAAGATACGAACATACACTATTTTTTTTTTTTTTTTGGCTGTGATTAATCTTTCTCAGCAACATTTGTTAAAAACAGGTTATCTTTTCCTTGCCATGGATTATCAGTTCCTTTGATAAATATCATATGGTTAAAGGTGTCTTTGCATCCCTTATTCTATTCCATTGCTCAGTATTTCTGTTTTTTATGCCAATATCATCCTATTTTATTACTATATATTTGTAGTATGACTTAAAATTTGGGACTGTAATGACTCCTGTTTTATTCATTGATTTGGTATTCTAGGTCTTTTTGGGTTGGATGTATATTTTAGCATTGATTTTTCTAATTCTATTAAAAATATTCTTAGTCTTTTCACTGGAATTGCATTGAATCTACACATAATTTTCGGAATGTGGCCATTTTGATAACTTTAATTCTCTAGTCTAGTAACAGAGTGTGTATTTCCATTATCTAATATCCTCTGCATTTATTTTCAAATCACTCCACTTTTAATTTAAAGGCTTTACACTTCCTGGGTTAGCTTAATTCCTAGGTATTTAATTTTTCAAGCTACAATGAATGAGCTCATTTTCTGATTTCTTTCATGGTAAATTCATTTTTGCTGATGGGAATGTTACTTGAATTTTGTTTGTTGTATTTGCATCCCAACATTTTTTAGTACAATTATTATTTCTAAATACTTTCAGATGGATGAAATTTTCATATCTTATCTATGAAGTACTATGTCACCTGCAAATAAAGACTTTAACTTGTCCTAATCTAATCCATATGACTCTTTCTTCATTGATGGCTCTGGCTAAAGTTTGAATACTGCGTTGAATAGAAGCAGTTAAAACGGATATTCTTTACTTGTTGCTTATTTTATTTATTATTTATTTATTTATTTTTGAGACAGGGTCTCGCTTTGTGGTTCAGGCTGGCCCTTGCTCAGCCTCAAACTCACATCACAGCAATCCTCCTGCCTCTACCTAGTGCTGGGATTACAGACGTGAGCCATCACACCCAGCACTGTGGTATGTGGTGCTGATTGCTGCTGGGCGTGAGTCTCCACACCCAATATTGTAAGTGGTGACCGGGGAATCAAACCCAGGCCCTTGCACTTGCAAAATAGGCGTTGAAACCACTGAGCTAACTCCCCAGCCCTACTTGTTTATTTTAAAGTGAATGTTTTAAGTATTTCCTTACATAGTATGAGGTTGTGAGTTTTACCATTCCTCAATTTTATCAGCCCGAGAAAACGTCCTTCTAGACATATTTTTGGTCAGGATTTTTACATGAATAAATGTTCCATTTTGTCAAAGGCTTTTTTTTTCCATCTATGAAGATGATCATGTAAATTTTATCTTTGTTTCAGTTTATGGGCTGTACCAATTTAACCGATTTGCACATGTTGATCCATCCTCACACCTCTGGTATAAGCCCCGTTTGGTTTTGATAAATGATCTTAAAGTTTTGTTGCATTCTGTTTGCAAGTATCTTGCTGATGAATTTTGCATCTACGTTCATTAAGCAAATAGGTTTTCAGTTTTCTTTTTTTAATTGAGTCTTTATTTGATTTTGGCATTAAGGTAGTGCCAGCTTCAAGAAATGAATTTGACATTATTCCTTTCCTTGCGATTTTATGAAAGAGTCTGAGGAGTGTTGGCATTAATTCTTCCCTGATGTTCTGGTAAAATTCAGCAGGGAATTCCAAGGTCTTGCACTTTTCCTTGTTGAGGGCTTTTATTGCTCTCTTTATTCATTCCATTACCCATTATATTTGTTGAGAGTTTTTGTATTTTCTTGGTTAAGTCTTATTAATTCTTATATGTCTAGGAGTTTATCCATTTCTTTTAAATTTTCTAATGTTTAGGATATAAATTTTCAAAGTAACTCTTGTAGTCTGAGTTTCAGGGATGTGTGCTGTGGCTTGGACTTTTAATTTCTAATTGGATTGTTAAGAAAGACCTTACTCATTTAGAATTGATTTTTCATGTATAATTTAAAGTTTTCATTAATTCCTATGTTTGCCATATATATATTCCTTCTTTATTTATTTAGGGATTTATCCTTTCATCACAGACTTTTCCTGAAATAGCTACAAAACATGCTTCCAACAGTCATACAGTGCTAGTTATTTCACTGTCAAGAAATAATGAGACAAATTTCCTTTAAATCTATAAAGCTTGGATTCAGGTTCTATACATCAGGAATCTGCAATAAAAGAATATTTCAATACTTCAGTCAAGTAAAAAATGGAAAATTTTCTGTATAACATTCTACTTCCTTTATCATACATACATGTGCTTTTACATAGTAATATCATATTAAAAATATCAAAATAGTGAACTTTTTTTGTATTTGTCCTGCTAACCATGGTCAGTCCATCAGATAGTTGGAAGAAGTTGAAGAAGATGAGTTATTTAATTTTCTTGAGAGCTATCAGAGTGCTAGGTCATGAAATTTGCTAAAATGATCCACTGAGCATGGATTTTTAGGAATTCAAAAAACTCTGGAGGGCTAAACTTTTGGACTCCCTGTGGTTTATAATACTGTGCTCTTATTCTAATGTGACAAGATATCTGCTCACATTGAACCTGCAATTTCAAACAAAGAAATAAAAGCACTGCTGATATAATTGTGGAAACACAAGTATTTGAACTGCCTATGAATTTAGTAAATACTGCATGAGTTTCATTCTGGAGAATGATACAAGATTTTTAAATACTGAGCTATTTATGAAAAGGAAGTTGCAATTTCTAAAATGTCAGGAATTTTAATGAGTACAAGTCATGCTGCAAATTTCTGTAGCTAATAAAGAAAAATAGTGAGGTATTTATAGCATACATTTGCATCATATGCTATGCAACCTATTCGTGTTTTAGAATACGGAAGCCATCTCTGAACTGTCAAAAAAGGTAAAATCTTCAACAGAAACAAATTGACAAAAGTCCTAAGAGTAAATCACAACAGGAGAATCACAAATGAGAATCATATATATAAAAACGTGTGATTTCAGCAGTGGGAAAATAAATAAATTATATAAAACATGAAGTGCCATTTTCCCCATTTGAAATGCTTACATTTTGAAAAGTCAACAAAAGTCAATGTAGTTGAAGGTTTAGAGAAATATGAACTTACATGAGTCACTGGAGAAGTGGAAATTAATAGAATCTTTAAAGAGAACTATTTGGCATTTGTTATGCCAATGTACTCATACCCAGTAGTTCTATGAGGCACAATCCATCACACCCTGGACCTTTTGCATTATTATGCATCTTCAAAGTGAGACATTATTCTTTACCTTCAACTACCTTTCCAAGTATTGTATATAGTGAAAAGTACAGAGATGTTTTCCTCCAGTGCAGAGGCAGGCTTTCTTCCAACTCTCGAAAATAAAGATGGTATCTTACATCACAGCCAAGAGTGCATGTGAATACTATCCATTATAAATGATTCATGTTCTCAAAGTTCAGGGTTTCTTACTTATAATGGAGTCCACTATGTATATGTATAGAGCTTGCACCTTTTTTCGTCACTCTGTATGAATGAAGAGTTAGAGAACTGTATACACACAGAGACAGGTTTGACACACACACACGGCACACGCAAACACGGGGGGGGGAGACATCAGTACTCTAGGTACTCTTGCTGGTATTAATTTTAAACTCCCTATCTCTCTGGTTTAGCAATTTCAAATCTTCCACCAATATAAAATTGTGACAATCTAATATGTATGCTTTGCAAGTAATGTAAAATCTCAGATATTTCAAGGTTAATAAATAGATGTCTCTGGAAAAATGTTTGTAGTATAGAATTAGCAAAACAATGTGAATGTATTTGCATAAGTTGGTCCACAGTAGTGTGTTTATATGTCTGAAATAGTAACAACAATCTAAAAGTCCATGAACAGATATGTGAAAAATTAAATAAACAATTAAGTAAAAACAAAGGAATATTATGAATTCATAAAAATGGATATAGAGCCAAATATTTAATGTGAAAAACATCAGCAAGAAAATAATGTTAAATAGAATTGCAGGCTATGAAATATTAAAATATAAATATTTTTATCAATAAATTTCTCTCACATATAAATAGTTATTTATCAATCTACATGAAACGGTTACCTCTCAGTAGCAGGGAATGAGATGACCTTTATTTTTTGGTTTATCCATATTTTATTTTAAAAATTGGTCATGTGTTATTTGTATATGTAAAAAAATTATTCAGGCTAAAAAATGTATAACTGCCTTTAGAATCCATATCTCAGGAAGTATCTGAATTATGCTGCATGTGTACCATTAACTTATTTCAAAGAAGTGACTGAATTGAAATCAAACCACACCCACTACACAAGACATACTCTCCTATACATTTTGGATAATAAAATATAAATACACAAATAATACAAACATTTCTAGCTTTGAGGACATACTCTGTACTCTATTTGGATCCATATGGTTCTATGAAAACATATTTTCCCTTATTTAATTTTTAAAATCACTATCAATACCATCAGAGATAAAAATCCATAGTTATTGTTTTGAAAAAATTCATTGTTCGAGAACAAGTATTCCATTAATAGCAGTATTTTAATTTGTTTGAAACTATGCGCTTTGTATGAATATATATTTTAAAATTATTATGAACAGATTTTGTATGCCTACTAAAGTTCACATTTTAAATATAGGAAATAATACTTCACTCCAATCAATATATGCAAATTACCTAGATATGTCCTCTTTTTCATTCCTTCAAAATCCCTAAGCTCATCAAAAACAATAAACTGCTTAAGTATATCGATTTCTGGTATTACCAAAATGCTATGGCTTTCACATTCATCATTCTATTTCATGCTTCCTTGCCGATTCTTATTCTAGTTCCTCTACTTAGAGAACCTGTACTTTTTTTAACCTTGTGACTGTTAATGTTTAAGATAGAATTAGACCATCACTACCTCTAAGAAACTCTCCCCAAATCCCAGATAGTGATTTGACTTCTTCTATACCTTTGCAATATATTATATTTACATTCATTTGCAGGAACATATTTATGTGAATTCGATCATCATTTTTATTTCCTTTTTCCCTATCTTCCACTCTCCTGGCTTCCTCATCTTTGTTAGGCTATCTTCCTTTTTCCTACTGTCTCTCCCTAAATATAAGCTTATATCCATACCATTCTGAATGCGTTTGATCTCATATTGACTTTCCATCTAATCCTGAAACAGTCTCACATATTTATTTTGCTTATTCAGTAAATATGTATTACGATCTTTAAATAACATGCTAGACTGATATAAAAGAGTATCTTAGTGCTTAGCACTATTTTCAAATATATTAAGTACACATAAATATTTGTTGAACCGAGCTGGTTATGTCCAAAAGTATGATTTTCCAAATTACCAATGCCTTTATTTCTTTGTTTTGTAACGTTCTTACCTTCATCTAGTGATCATTATAGCACAAGAATAAGAAATTTCACTCACTGAGATGGGTGGTGGTGGGAAATGATGGAAGAAATGAAAGCACAAGTCAGAAACAAAGAGACTGAACCACTACTCTTAGACCATTTGTAGCACTTTTTCTATTTGCTCTGTTTGAGCTCTCACCACATAAAATCTCTGCCCTCAAATATTTTTTAATATATTTTCTCATGTAGTTGAGTTAGAAATGTGATGTTTTGGGTCTATATGTCAGAGAGAGAGAGAGAGAGAGAGAGAGTTACAGAGACAGAGACAGAGAAGCAAGGAGACAGACAGAAACACTATGCATCTGATGATGAAGGAGTCTTACATATGAGTCAGCAGTAAGTAGCATTTATGACAGACTGAAATACTAAAGCAGCACACACTCAATGCTTTCCAAAAATCATTAAGATCAATTTTGCATGCCCACTTTATTTCTACTGCCTTCCAAACTTTTTGCAATGCATCCACCTGCCCTTTTGGATCCACAACTATTGTCTTGGACATCGCCACACGTGAAGGCTCTTGAGATGGTACTTTACAAATTTTTTAAAATTATCTTTATTGGTACATTATGAATACACGTCATAATCACATTCAACATTAAGAGTTTGTACCATAATATTCTATGACTTGATTCTCATTTTTCCCTTTTCTCCCTGCCCTGCTTCCCCTCACCTCCTACATACACAATCTTTCTTTTCTTTCTTTATTATTTGATAACTATAGAATAATAATGACCAATACACCTAGTAAAAGATATTTTTATCTAGTGGCTTAGATGTGGTAAAAGCTAAGCCAAGTTACAAAGAAGTATTGACCATATGAGAGCATGAGGAAAAGCACAAGACCTTGACCAGACCTATGAACCTGACAATGAATTTCTCACTCTTGTTCTGATGATTCAAGTAAACAATCCCCTAAACAGGGCCAGGGATTTAGCTCACTGGTTCCGACACCTGCCTTGAAAGTGCAAAGACCCTGGTTTGATCCCTGGTAACCACATACAACAAAGCCAGACATGGAAACTCATGTCCACCAGCAATCAGTACCACACACCACAGTGCTGGGCGTGGTGATCACGCCTGTAATCCCAGCACTTAGGACACAAAGGAAGGATGACTGCTGACTTTGAGGCTGAGTTCAGGACCAGGTACAAAGTGAGATCCTGTCTCAAAAAACTAAAAATAAATAAACAAACAAAAGACAATCACCTGAACAGAGCTTGTTATTTAAAATTCCCACACCTCATTTCTTGTATCTTCTATTCTCTGGCTCCATTTTTCTCTACCTAACCCCCATCTGTCCCTTCCTCTTTTCTCATTTCTTATATACTTTTCTAATCTACAAAAGTTCATGTACCAAAGAAAAAAGAAAATAGTTTGGTTTCTGTATTTGTCTTTACTACCATTAGTAAATTATTTTCATAATAAGAAAATATAAACACTTTGATGATTTTAAAATGTTTTTCTTACCCATTAGTTCAGTGTGTCTCTTTTTTATGTAAATTTCATTTTACACTGTGCAGAAAAAATAAAATACATTCTCTGTCAAGCGAATAAATGCCTTTAATGTTTTTGCAACAATTAGTTCTTAGCGTAAATATAAGTGAGTAGGACTCTCTAATGGAAGGAAAGTAACTCTTGTGCATTGTATTTATGTATTTTTATTTTAAAGTGCTAAATTTAAAATATCACACAGATAGCTAAATTGTATTTCAATCTCACAGTTGTTAGAACTTTAATTAAATCACTGAGCCATTTTTTCTCTCTGTTAATACTGTAAAAGCCTTTAGTAGAAGACATTTCAACCTACTTTCAGATAACATAAAGCAAAGATGAAATGGGTACTTGTCCTCCAGAAGTTCTACGACCACTCACGTGTATTTCTTTATGCTATGCAAAAATAGCTCATTTTCCCATTATTGTACTATTTAAATCCACATAGATCTGGCAATTTAATATAGCCATCAATTCAGTGAAGGAAAAAAAGCATATGTTGCTTTCACTATTTTTTTATAAACTAATTTTATTTAAGGCCCCTATTCCCACAGCATTTGACACAAGAGTTTTAAATGAATGCTATCAAAGGCACTATTAAATATCACTATATCCAGTTACCAAGGTTCATACTAGTAACCATTTGAGAAATCTTTTAACACTATGAATGCAATTCTTCAATTATGCTTCAAGATAAAATGAAAGTACCTTGAATGCATGGTCTAGTGGATTTACTCCTGATAATACAATATTAAATGGACAAATCAATCTTGATAATAAAGTGGATCTCATTCAAAAATTTAATGTATCATAAAAAACAAAAGAGTAAGTGAAAAATAACTTATCTAAGAGCTAGGAAAATGTGATCTTTTCTCAGTTTTCCACTCAAAAAATAAAAAAATAATACACTTTAACGTTGTATGGTGATGAATGGAATTAAATGTTGACTTACAAAATTAATCTTTTTTGATCTAAACTTAATTATCACAGATTCAATATTTGGAACATTTATTTTATGTGAACTTCTCATAATTTGAGGGCTTCCTGGTTTCTAACATTATTTCTGTTTGTGCTTAGAGAGTTTTAATGAATTCTGAATACTTCACTGGTTGTAGATAAGCTCTGAATGGATTCACTTTTGACTTTATTATGACATTTTTAGGAGAGATTGATTTTAATAATTCAGTGTAAACATTCTGAATTATCACTTTCCAAGTAGTGGAAAGTAGTTCTGGATACATAGAAGAAATTGAAAATACAGAAGACATTTAGGAAGCAAAAATAAAATTTACTCAAAATTCTGTGAAACAATAGTATTTTCTAAAAGTGCATGCATCAATAAATACCATGAATGACATTCAAATTCGGGGGTTGCTTATTTACTGAAAATTAAATTCTATACATTTATCATATTAAATGTTACTTAAAATATGGTTTTTAAAAAATTTAGATTAGTTAATTGACATCTTACATTTTCTAAATGATCAAATTTTTTTACTTTGACATACAGTAATTGTCCGTATTATGCTTTACAATGAAATGATTTGATATATTTATAATGTTATATAATGGTCAAGGTAGGGTAATTATTGTATCATCACAGCATATATTATTTCTTTGTAGTAATAGCATTCACGAATCTCTTTTCTAACTGCTTTTGAATGAACAGTACATTTTTAAGTCCAGTCCCCATACTCTATAATAAAACTCTAGAACTTACTCTACTTAGATACTCATAGACTTACAGACACTGACAGAGATCCCTTGATCCACTCTTCTTTCCTCCCATTTCAAGGTTTGGATAGTCACTTTTCCATGCTATGGTTCATTGTGCTCACACATTTTAGATCTACATATGAATGAGATCATGCAGTGTTTATCTTTCTGTGTCTTATTTTGCTTCAGGTAATGTTCTCTGGGTTCATATATGCTATCACAAATGATAATTGACTTTTAATAGTTAAATAATATTTCTTAGAATATGTGTCACTTTTTTTATTCCTCCATTCAATGTAGGATATTTAGGTCAACTTCAAATGATTACTATTTTGAGTAGTGTTGCACTGAATATGAGTGCGGACTTCTATCTTCAAATATTCTGATTTCACTTCTTCTGCATATATGTTGGGTAGTGACCTTATTAAATCATGTGGCCGTTCTGCTACACCATCAAACTGTTTTACAAAATGGCTGTGCTAATTTACACTGTCCTCGTGTCTCAGAGATCCCTCTTTTATACTTCACCATAATTTATTATTTCTTATCTTTTTTGATAACTGCCTGCTGAGGTGAGATAACACTTTGAAGTTTGGATTTGCATCTCCCCTACTCTATCTGTGACGTCCAACTTCTTTTTGTATACTTCCTGACTACCTGTACATTTTTTTAAATTGAGAAATTCCTAATTAAGTTTATTTTCCATTTTTTTTCAGTTTTTATTACCAAGCTGCTTAAGTTCATTATGTATTCTTTATATAAATTCTTCCTGTGATGCATAGTTTGAAATATTTTCTCTCATTATGTGGGATGTCTTTCTACTCTGTTTAATGTTTCCTTTGCTATACAGAAGCTTTTTAGTTTAATGTAATTACATTTGTGTATTTTGTCACTGTTGTTGCCTGTGTTTCTGAATTGCAATCTAAAGATTCTCATCTAGAGAAATGTCATGAAAACATTGCATCGTTTTTTCTAGTAGTCTAATAATTTTCATGTGTATGTTTAGAGAATTAATCCATTTTGAATTGATTTTTGAACTGGTGAGAAACAAGTGGCTAGTTTTATTTTTCAACATATAGATATCCACAATTCTCAGCACTGTGCATTGGCAACACTGTCGTTCTTTTTTGTATTTGAATTTTTATTGGGACATTTGATATACACATCACTATCACACTGTCTTTCTCACAATATATATTGTTGGTATATGTAAAATTTTAGTTGGGCATTGAATGATTTATTTCTTGGCTAGTATGTTTATTTATTACTTTTGTCTCTTTTCTCCATACCATATTAGTTTGTTATTGCTTTTCAGTCTGTTTTGTAGTCAAATAGAGTGATCCCACATGTCTCTTTCTTTCCACTCAAGGTTTTTTTCATTACTCAGGATCTTTTATGATCCTATACAAATTTTAGAAATTATATTTTTCACTTCTGTGAAAAAAGGTCATTGATGATATTGTAGCAATTGCACTGAACTTGTTGATTACTTTTGGTTGTACAGGCATTTTATATATCTAATCATTTTTTTTTTTTTTTTTAGGTTTTTTGAGACAGGGTCTCAACTTTGTGGTTCAGGCTGGCCCTGAGCTCAGCCTCAAACTCACATCACAATCCTCCTGCCTCTGCCTCCCGAGTGCTGGGATTACAGGCGTGAGCCACCACGCCCGGCACTGTGGTATGTGGTACTGGTTGCTGCTGGGTGTGGGTCTCCACACCCAGATTGTATGTGGATACTGGGGAATCGAACCCGGGCCCTTGCGCTTGCAAGACAGGCGCCGGAACCGCTGAGCTAACTCCCCAGCCCTATATATCTAATTATTTAATCCATAATGACTGAATATGTTTGTACATTTTGTGTTCTATTTCTTTCATCAAGGTTTTATAGTATTCATTGTGCAGATCTTTGACTTCCATTACTAGATTTTTAGTTTTCATACATATTGCAAATTGGATTGTATTTTGATTTTGTTGTCAGTTCACTTGGTATTAGGATGCAGGAAATCCACTGATTTTGTATGATGCTCTTATGTTTTGCCACAGACCTCCTGTTTGTTTCCATTGATTTTGAGTTAATGAAACATATCCCTAGGAATCTAAAACTGTAATATGCAGAAGAAAGCTAAGCACTAATGAAATCTATGTATCTTCTCTCCTCCAAGGGAAAAAAGAGGTAGGGAAAAAAATAATCAACCTAACAAAGATTTACTGAACACCTCAGATATGTCAGGCACTCTTCTCACACTGGACAAAAAGTACATAAAACAAAGCACAGAAGATGCCTGCTGTCATTATACAGTACTTTCATTCAGCCTCTGAATTCAAGCTCTAAAACTAAAATCAAATACCAAGTAAGAAATATAATAGAAAATGTTATAATTTGGATGTTATTTTTTTGTCTGAACAAATGTGGATTTTTTTTTCCAATTAAAGATGAGGCAATAGTTAATATAAGGAAAAAGGGTACATTATTCAACATGGCTGGAACAAACAAAGCAATGGGAGAAATTGTGGGTGATGATTTTGGAGAAATATAGTGGGGGACAAGATGACCTAAGACTTTGTATGTTATTATAGATAGTAAATATTCCGTTTTAAATATAAAATTAATTCAATACTAATTTCAAACAACTCTAACTGTATAGTTTACATACACAAAGTGGAGTGTCATCTACTCTTTCTTGGAAGAGCCTTAACAAGAGGAAAACAGCTCTATATCTACGGTTAGTCATTGTAATTTCTGTGCAAAGAACAAAGAGACAAATTATACGCATCTGGAAAGTTAATGGCACAATAGGAACAAATGTTTACTCAGGAACTAGAGTGAACTTGTCCTGCCTCTACATAAGCTCAAAGAGTATTCAGAAGGCAAAAGTATACACATTTACATGAAAGCTTTGGCTCATGGCTTAGAAAGATTTAGCAAGATTCACTTTAGAAATTTTTTAAAAGTAAATATCAATAGAGTTAACATGAGAATTGTATTGTTTGTCAAATAGCAATATTTCAAAATGATCAAGAAACAGCCTTTGTTATTCTCAGGTTTTTGGACAGACTTTTGACTGACTGTTAAATAATCTACTCAAAGAAAGAGAAGACAACTTATATGTTTCTATGGCAAAGGCAAATACTACTCAAAGTGACTCTTTAGAGCTTATTTTGCTTATGGAGCAAGCAAAAAAAGGAACTCTTCCTTTCTGGAGAAGAAGATTTTGTGACAATGAGCATACGAATTAAATTATTTTCTTTCTTCAGAGTAGAATGGAATAAGTAATAATGGAGTAAGTAAGCCAGAACAGAAATAAGAAAAAGCAGAAATCCTGGCAGTTTGAATTGTTATGACCAATCTTATATTCTTAAGAAAGTTCACTTCTATTTAGTCAGTCATTTCAATTATCCTTCCCTTACTTATCTCAGTTCTTTTCTATAATGACTGTTCTTCATGAGGCTGTCAAACCTTTTCATTATGACAATCTAAATTAGTGTTTTGATAGTTCTGCCTTTGAAGGAAGACAATAAAGAAGACAACTGACAAATATATGACAGGAGCTACATAAACTGGGGGTACTGTGTCCCAATTAAACCAAAATGAATTCCATATGAGTATCTGGTTACTGGTAAATAAGCACTTTCTAACAAGTCATTTGGTTAACTATAAATTAAGCAGCTTTCAATTTTTTAAATATATTCACATATTGAGTGGTCAACAAAGGTTTCAGTGTATGAGCACATGTAGTTTTCTGAGAATTTGTGCAATAGGTTAAAGCAAATGAGGTCTAACGATGAGAACTTGTCAAAATTTTCAAAACTGATGATGTTGAAGCAATAATTTGAACCCAATTCTTATGCTAAACTGAATACTATCTCTACTATATCAATGGTCATTGAATGATTGAATCTGTGAATGGACAGAGAACTCCCTGAATGAAAGCATGAGATGGAAAAAGACCATTTTTTAAATTCTGCCATTAAAAGTGTTAAGGTTGAGTCATTCATACTCAAATGGATGTACCTTGAGGACATCCTCATAAGTGAAATAAATAGGTCACAGATGTGCAAATATCCTATCATTTCTCTGGTATGAGAAAATGAAGTTGTAAATGAGTTGTAGTATGTATAGTTGATATTGTGAAATAGAAAATACTTAAAAGGGAAGAGAGTGTAGGGGTAAATAACGAGGGGAAAATGAATGTAGTAATAAGAAAGAAAAAAGAATCAAAGCTTATATATATAGGGGTGGGGCTTGCAAGATGGGGAGAGGGAAAAAATGAGAATCAAGTCGTGTCATATTCTGGTACAAACTCTCAATGTTGAATGCGGTGATGATGTGTATCCATAATGTACCTATAAAGATTTCAATTTTTTTTAAAAAAAGGATGCTTCCTCACAATGAGAGAAAGATGAATAAACTCAGAGTTGAGAGGGGAATTGTATGTTGATCATGTCCCTCCAGAGTATAGTACAAAATTTCTGGGTCCCCAGGCTCCAAAGAGTCACAACAGCAGTGAGTTTGACACTCAGTGCATGCCTATCTTAATGGAGAATAGATTTGGAGATGATTTATAGGTTATATAAGTCATACAGGCCCAAAATTACTTCAAATCTGCTTTCAGGGCTAATTTAAAAATAATTGAATGTGTGAGAATGTAAGCTGAATGCCGGTAGGCCTGTGAGCTGAGGGATGTCAGTCTTCAGTGATGACAGAAAGAACCCTAGAGTCAATGCATGGAGGGCACCTTTGGTTTATTCCTATTTTTTAAAATTATAGTTATAATCAGAACCAATAAATATACATTTGAAAAGTATTTTATTTGCATATAATAGTAGTTGCCACTTAGGTGTTGAATATTCTTACATACAAACTTGTGATATGTGAATATTTAAATATTATAGTGAGGTATAGTCATATTATATGAGATTAAATACATAATGAAAAATAAGGGAATAATTTAACTTCAAAGGAAATTTAATAGATCAAACATTTTTTGTAATTAGAAAGAAAAAATAACTGTTTCAATCAGATGATTAGCTATGAAAGTGCACAGTTTCAAAGGCAATGCTTTGGATTTAAACTAGATGTACATTGTTTACATTTAAAAATATATTCACTTTTTGTTTCTTATTTTTTTGCTGAGAAAATGTGTTACTGTGAAGTACAGACTGTGCTTGGACTCACTAGACTGGCCTTGAATTCATGATCATCCTCCTGCCTCAGCCTCCAAAGTGCTAGGATGACAAATGTGTTCCACCATGCCTAGCATTTCTTTTATTTATTTATTTATGTCCTTTTACAATAAATGTGCAATCTAAACAAAATATATTCTGTGTATATTTATATTTAAGTGTATATGTACATAGAGAGATGCATATGGATGTGTATTATTTGTATCACTATCTGGAAATATTTATTAAAATAAAAAATTGATAAGGAAATAGATCTTTCTTAAAGGGGAAGAGGATGAAGAGATGGACAGAAAGGTGAAGGAGGGCAATAAAAGGAGATGAAAAAGGGAATTAAGACATGTTATTACATCTATTGACTCCACGCGAAGGGAAGCATTGTTTTTGTAAATGTACTTTAAAAAAAAGGAATGGGATGGAGGAGGAAGAGAAGAAAGGGAAAGGGAATTAAAAATTATTGAAAATATATTATGCATATGTAGCCACCTTCAATAAGGAACGTAAACAATATGTACTACAAACATGCACTAAAAATATATAGAACTAAAAGTTTTTATTCATAAAATAAATCATATGAGGGCCAGGGCGTTAGCTCGGTGGTTCTGGCACCTGCCTTGCAAGTACAAGAGCCCGAGTTTGATCCTGATCCCTGGTAACCACATAAAACAATGCCGGGCATGGAGACTCATGGCCCACCAGCAATTAGAACCACACACAATGCCGGGCGTGGTGGCTCATGCCTGTGATCCCAGCACTCGGGAGGCAGAAACAAGAGGATTGCTGTGAGTTCAAAGCTGAGCTCTGGGCCAGCCTGAACTCTAAAGGGAGACACTCAATAAAATAAATAAATAAATAAATAAATAAAAATAAGACATAAAAAAATCTGAGAAATTATCTACAAAAGATGAATATTTTCTCCACCAACTAATAAGATCATATGAATTTTAATGGAGAAATTTTCCTAAGTACAGCACAAATTTTTCCCTTGAAGATTTGTTTTGGTATGATTGAAAGTTTGTCCCTTCCACAAGTCATATTGAAACATCATTGCCTATGAATTATTAATAAGCAGCATTGTGTTTAAGTGGTTATTAGACCATGAAAACCACTCCCGTGGGTGGGATTAATGCCACTAACAAGCGGAAGTTCAGCAGTCTCTTCCTCAATCTTGTTTTTTTTACTTTCTTCTATGAGATGACACCATGAGGCCTTAACCAGATGACGACCATAGGATCTTGGATTTGGCAGTCTCTAGAACTATAAGAGAATAGATTTCTGTTCATTAAAACTACTAGATTTGTGGTATTTTATTATAATCATATAAACCAGACTAAGATTACATTTTAACAGATCAATTTCTAGAGAAATGGAGAAAATAGAGAAGCATGAAATATTCATCTAGATTTTTTTAAATCTGTTTCTCTAGTAAAATGGTTTGAGTTGAATGTCCTGGCCTAGTATACATCAGGTTGCAGAACTAGCAAGGAGAAAACACAAACGGATTTTAGAAGCCTTACCATTCTTTTATTTTAGGTACTAAAAATCTATCCCAAGAATATCAACATTCACACTCTTCCTAAGCAGCTTATTTAGAATGCCTAGTTCTTAAATGTTGACTCCGATTTTTGTCTTTATCAAAGCACATCATTTGTAAGTACTATGGCATTGGATATCTATGTGACTTGGCTTTCCTTGCTGAACACAGCTCAGTTTAAATGCTAGTGGCTTAATATTTATCTTTCCATAGTAACATTGTATTTTATTCAAATATGTCAGTCACAACAATAAACAATGAAAAGGTATTTGAAAAAGTAGAGCTATTTAAAGTAGAAGAAAATTGGAACTTCTCTCAGAATATACCATTTATTCACTACCAACTTCAGCTATCCTTAAAGAGATCTCAGTTAATCAAGTAGAGAGAGGAGTGAATTCAAGAAATCATTGAGATAATTTCCTCTCAGTTATACTAAGAAAAAATAAAAATAATAGAATCAATAATGCATATAGTTTTACTTTATAATGTCATTGTGGAAACAACCTAAATATTATGGCCTAAGGACCTGAGAAAATAATTATCAATGATTCATACAGTGAATTAATAGGTAGAGTTTAAAAAGGATATAAAAGTATTTTTATTTATATGAAAATATGGCCATGAGAAATTATAGAAAATGTGAAAATTCAAGTTATAAACCAGTGTAAATATTATTCTTCTATAAATATACACACATGCCCAGCCCAACCCAAGCATCATTTTAAAAAAATGTTTATATTTGGATTTTAAAAGTAGTGGCTGATTAATTGCTTTAAAATAGCCGTGAGTAACATGGAGAAAAAGTCCTTATCACCATATTCACAGCACATGTTATGTCGTCTAGAACACAGAAGATAATTAGAGGAATTGTATGATTAATAGATTTTCAGATTTACTGATTCCATAGGATTAACCTATGCATCAATTCTGTAGAAATCAATTTATACTGGCTTAATTCAATGTTCTTTTTTTTTCTTAATCACTTATTTTGAAAAAAAAATTAAGTAGACCTTTAAAGTTTCATTCAGAAACCATTATACATTTGGGAAGTACATATGATACTATAAGATATAAAATTCATAAAATATGTTTTAGATGTTGCTGTGTATCATAGTAATAGCTTAATTTCAGAAAGTTTCATATAGCAAAACTGTCTTAGTAATTGTACTACAATACTTTAAGTTTAAAAATATTCCATCTCTATGATTTTAAGCATTTTCTTTAAAAGAAAATTCTTTGTGTGCTAATCACACTTATCCCACTGTTCTTCTCAATCATATTTTAATAATTCTCCAAATGCCATGTTGAGTGTGCTATGCAGTTATTATGTGATATCCAAGTGTTTATATTTTCACCAAATTTCCTGAGCTTTTTAATTCCTATGTTCCTGCATTATAACTAACATGCTGAAGTCCAACTTGATATTAATCCAATAAAGCATTTTCTTGAATCTTTTTCCCACTTTGTACTTTTCCTTCGGAAAAAGGCACATCAGCACTCTGACTACATACATTAAATACCCGTGACATAAAATGTCAACTGGCTCCCTTTTTCAATTCTTTCCATTTCTAATAATTTCCCTACTCAATCCACGGCATCAAGTGTTCCAACATTTTCGTGTTCTCTTCAATTCTCTAAAACTATTTCAATTGTTGTCGAATTTTGTGAATATGTAGTTCACACTCATCATATGTTCACTTTTTATTTTTCTTTATTTGCTTTTTTCTTGGTTCATATCTAACATGCCATAACAACTTATAGTTAATATAAAGAATCAGTTCTAACAATTTCCTTCATTTCTTATCTGAATGTATTTTCCTATATGATTAACTATCCTTGATAGTCCTTCATTTCTAAACTTTCTTTCAATTAACATTTATGATGCTTTCATTGTCTTTTCTTCCTTTCTCTGTGTATATTCTTTTGTATTTCTAGTGGATCCCAACAGGAATTATCTCTTTCTTGAGACAATCCTCAATGTTCTGTTTCCAGTCTTGCTTTCCTGATATTCTTCCTCCATTGGAATTCGCATCCTTTCCTATAATAGTGTTCAATCAATAATTCTGTTCTGAAGTGCATCTTTACATACTTTACATCTGTTTGAGTATATTTATTTTGCCATGTTCAAAATTGAACTCAGTGTCTCCTGCATACTAAATACGTGCTCTGTCACTGAGCTGCACTTCCATTCCTCTGATTAGCACTTAGTAAAGCCACAAAGGATCTACAACCCAACATGCATAAAAGGCACATTCACTTCACATTACCAGCAATTACATTCTTCCTATATACTCTAAAGACCTTTATTTTTTGAGACACTTAACATCAAAATCTCTATGAACTAAATTTTGTGACTATCACCAGTATAAAAAACTTTCATGTCATGAATTAGTCTTTATAGGCAAATATTTACACTAAAATGTAGTAAATGTTACAAGGAAATTATGTTCTAATAAAGACAAATCAGAAATAAATCTTTGATAGTTTCACAGAGAAGCTGACTTTTGGACACAATCACAGAGTTGGGTTTACAACTTTCTACATAATTCAAAAGTATCTTATTTCTAACTTTTTAAACACTCATCACAGTCTATTTTGCTTTATTAATTCTCATTCATAAATTCCACAATATTCATTATTTACTATGTGCCAGACATTTTTCTAAGTACTGAACAAGATCAAAATAGACACAAAGCACATATCTCCATAGAGTTTATATTTTGACTTGGAAAGACAATAAAGTAAGTTATATGGACGATATGAATATCATAAATGTTATGAAAAACTCAGGTAAATGATTAATAGGTAGTGTCATAGAGATACACTTTTGGTTTGAATTATTTACATAGTTCTATGTTGTTTTGACTTACTCAGGAGCAAGAGTTATAGCTTTTTCTATTTGGTATCACAGAGTCTAATTAACCATTTGTCAGATTGAATTGGTTGTGACAAGTTCTCTTAAAATTCCTGTAGTTCTTTTTTCTTATCCAGCTCTCATAAACATTCTTCCTAGTAAAGTCTGTACAGTAAGAAAGATGATTGCCAGTTGACCGAAATTATCTTTTCCAATTTTTTTCCTTTAGAAAGAGCAATTTCTGTTCAAATTATTTAACTAAGTTTCTTAATTTAAGTTTAAAATTTCAACAAGGACAATCTACATTCCCACAAACAGTACAAGGTTTCTTTCTTCCCACATCCTCGCCAGAATTTGTTGTTGATTAATTTGGAAATAACAGCCATTCTTTGTGGAGTAAGACAGAATCTCAGTGTTGTTTCTGGATTAGAGGTCCCATTTGAACCTGCTATTCCCCTGCTAGGGAAATACACGAAAGAATTAAAAGATTAATATTACAGTGATGTATGTGCACCCATGTTTATGGTGGCTCAATTTGTGATTGCTACATCTTGGAAACAGCCCAAATGCCCATCAACAGGAGACTAAATAAAGAAGATGTGGGGCTTTTTTTAGTGAAATAGAATACTAACTCTGCCATAAAGAACGATAAATTTGAGTCATACAGACTCAAATGTACATACCTTAAAGACAAACTCATATGTGAAATAAATAGGTCACACATGTGTAAATATGGTATCTTTTCTTTGGTACTAGAAAATAAAAATGTAACTGATTTCTAAAAGGTATAATAGATATTGTGAAATAGAAAATATTCAAAAGGAAAGGGGAGTAGAGATAAGTAAAGAAGGGAAAGAGAAAATGTGATGGTAAAAAAGGAAACAAAGCACATGTCTACAGGGGTTGTGGTGTTATAGGATGGGCAAGGAATGGGAAAATGATAATTAATTTGTGTCATGTACTGGTGCAAATTCTGTGTCAAGTGTGATCATAATGTATATATAAAAAGCACCAATAAAGTCAATTGAAACATTTTAACAAAAATTATGTGTTTACATACATATGTAATTATATGTGTGTAAAGATAGATAGATGGATAGATACATATAGATATAGATATAGATATAGTGAAAATGTGTTTGTATTTCAGCACTAAGGCTATTAATTCGAAAGTGGTACTTACAAAGAAAGGTAGCAGAATAACAAGCATAGCTTGAAAAATACAAGAATTCAAACCTGCGAAAAATCTTGAGCTATAAATCTGATCAGTAAGTCTTCAAAAAGAATTTAAAGCTCCTACCAGTTATTTTAGATTTTTGTTTTTGACAACTAAAATCACTGTGGAGATTTACTGATACGATTTTGTTGTCAAAGTGGAACTTTTCGTGGCATGTACTTAATACAATTTAGTAAAAATGATGCTTTAGCCTAGACAGATCTTTAACCTTTCAATACATGTTTAATTGGCTAACTTTTTATTTGAAGGAATTTATCTGTTTGATGTCTTTAAACTGAAACCAATGATTTGACTTTCTTTGGGAGTTTAAATATGGAGACATCTTGAATATTAAGGTCCCACGATTAATTGATGTCAAAATAACTATCTGTACTACAACATCCCCAGTACTTTTGGAGTATTAACCTACCAAACTGAGTGAAAATAATGATAGATAATTGGAGATGAGTAATAAAAGATTCAGTAGTAATATAAGATCTTGAAGCAAAGTAATCTTTGTCACTTCTGGTAGCACTGAGGTACATGTTATGCTAATTCACAATACAGCAATACACACACACACACACACACACACACACACAAAAGCTTTCAGAATTTCACAAAGATAAGATTTTTTCACTAGTATTTTCCTACTATATATTTGGTTATAAATGAGTAGAATTCATGAAGGCTTCATATTCATTCCTCAGATTATTTTTCATTTGTCAGACATTGCATACCAAACTAAATTAAAATAACAGGACTGCCATTTTATCAGTTTGTTAGATTTTCTCATTATTAGTCACATGTCTTCCTCCCACTTCCATATGGCAGAATATCCCAACAGGAACAACAAAATGAATAAATGCTACTCCTGCAAGCCTTCCAAGAGAGAGATATATTTTTCCCTTTGTTTATTCCTTTATCCACAGTATTTAAAGAGCCTCATGGGGAGCCAACCCATAAATTTACCCCTGACAATTGATAAGGAACTACTTTTCACCTATAGATCAGAGGATAGGATTAAATAAAGAATTTTGCTTGATAATTAACATGTACTATCAAACAGTAATGAAGATTTCCAAAGACACTTTTTAAGAACATTTGAGTGACCTAGAAGAACAGTCAAAGCACTCTGTCAGAAGAGCTGACCTAAACCTTCAGGAGCCACACATATGTAGTTACCTTGGATAATCTCAAAGGAATATTTACATGATAGCAGCTTTCCATGCTAGAACTGTGTGGAGTGCATGGACACATGTCTAGCTAACCTCACCCTGACTTCTCTTCCTTTCAGATATGAAACTGGATGTTTTCTTCCAGTTCATATGGGCTGTAAACAGCAGCAAATGCAACCTATACAACTGTAATATCCTGAGCACACACCCAATTTTCTTACCCTTGAAAGCTCAAGAAATATACCTGCTACTTAACAGGTATAAAAATCTATAAAATCTATAAAAATTAGTTTTACATTGAAAACAAGTTTGATATGGTTAATATTTTCTGCTCATTTAGTAGATATTTGCTAGCTAGGCAATTTATTCTTATACTCTGTTTAATGAAAAAAATAGTTGTAGTGGAATGACTGTTGGAGGAAAACAATGTCTTTGCACAAGTCCTGAGTGCAGGAAAAAAGTCACTTGAGAAGATTTCAGCTCTGAAAGGAATTGATAAAGAATTTGGAAATGAATTATAATTAGAATGAATAGTTCCAAGATAATACTGTGTTCTAAACTCAGTATTTCAATAAAGAAAGCACTTCATTTACCAACAGATATCTAATTTTTCCTACACTTTTCTTTGACACTTCACTTCATGTTTTAACAATAAAAATATGTGTCAATAACTAAATAAAAAGAATACATTATTGTGGTTATTCTCTTACCCTTCAATGAGCAAAAATATTTAGCCTGAACTTTTGAAAAGAGAACTAGAATAGGAAGCACCAAGAATATTATGGAATAAAAACTTCCACCCCCGTGCATACTAACCCACTTAGCAATTTCCAAAAGGAAGTAAGGTTTTGTTCAAATCTATTCTGTGTATGTGAGAGCGACAGAGTTCAGCTTTAATCAGGAATTCTACATCAAGATCCGGCATGGAACATGTAAAAGTGGTACTGGAATTGTTTATGAGAATTATTTATTAAAATTTCATTTTATAAAATTTCATTACTGGAAAATTTAGTTTTAAATAATCTATTTAATTAATTAAAAGCTAGAAGCTTTTAAAAAATACATTAGAATCCATATTTTAATTTTACCACAGTGTTTTGCTTTGCTTCACTGTAGTCTATAATTTTTAAGACTGCAAGGAAAAGAGAATTAACTATCTTTTCCAGTATATCATTTTACTATTACAGCCATTTTACTGTAATAAATTATAAGAAAGGGAAAATACTACATTTTGCTCCAGGTTTGCTCAGTTTGTTGAAGATAAGAGTAGAGAGAAAACAGAAAATTAGATCTGTCGTTTCATTCACTCCATAGGTCATAAGTAATAAACAAGGATCAGTACAAGGGGAAATGATCATGTGCAACGTGATGTATTTCTTAGGCTGCTAAAATGTTTGACTATGGTATTGCCAGTTTCCAAAATAGATTTTTACTGCAGTAAGATTCCCAAATCTATAAATGCTATTGAGAAGAGAGAAACTTGGATGAAGGGAAATTAAACAAAGAAATATTTTGCTTTCATAGTTCCCAGCTATTTTTAATCAAAGAATATAATTGATATAAGACAAATCATTGGCCTATAAGGATATAAAAATTGCATTTTTGAAAAATATGGCTTAAGCTATGATCCTGGCAAAAGGCTTACTAAGAATGAGAAGTGTAGGTCCTCCTATGTATGGGACTAAATTAATGTCTCTTCTCAATCAACTTAGCAGGTTGAGAGATAAGAATGGATCTGAATCTGGAGGGAGAAGAGCCTGCATGTACTAAATGCAATATTTTGACCATTGTTTCTAATCTGGAAAAGAGGAAAGCAAATTATGTGTAAGATAAAGATGCAAGAATTCTGCAACAAGAGAAATAAAACAACTTTGCTTTCTTCTGACACTGTATATTTTTCTGACAGTAAATGAATAAGAGATAACATTGTTCAAATAAATTACTTCCTATAAGAAGATGAATGAAATGGTTTTCTCTTTATAAATATCATGTTAGATAGAGAGCTCCAGCAAAAGAAATGTCATGTATAGTTCATGCCAGAACTTTCCTCCTTGAAACACTATGCTTAATGAATTTCTTATCATTTATCATATTGTCTGAAAAATTTTTATCATTGCTATTAGAATCTTAATATTTTTCAAGGAACAATAAAAGCAGATTTTATATTGCTTTTAATTGATCTTATTGGTACATTTTATATACATATCATGATTACATTCAACATTGAGAACTTGTACCAGAATATGACATGACTTAATTCTCATTTTTTCCCCTTCCCCTGCCCGTGCTACAAACCCCTGCTCCTATATACATAAGTTTTGTTTCCTTTTTACCATCAAATTTTTTCTTTCTCTTATTTACTTACCCTTACCCCCTTTTTATTTTAATATTTTATATTTCACAATATCTGTCATACATTTTGGGACTTATTTACATCTTTAATTTCTCATACCAGAGAAAAGATATGTTATTTACATATCTGTGACCTTTCATTTCGCTTATTAGTATATCCTCAAGGTATGTTACATTTGAGTATAAATGACTCAAATTTATCAATTTATGGCAAAGTAATACTCCATTTTACTTTTAAACTCCACATCTTTATTCAGTCTCCAATTGGTGGGCATTTGGGTTGTTTCCAAGATTTAGCTATTACAAACTAATCTGCTATATACATGAGTGCACATATGTAGCTGTGATATGAATCACTTAATTCATTCAGAATCTTAATTCAAAGAAACAATGTATGTAATATAAAATATAGAATTTAAAACATTAAGCAAACTTTTTACCACTAATAAATGTGTTAATTTGGTGATATTCAGTTTTATTTTGCAAAATAACTTCAGAATCTAGAGAACCACAAAAAATAATCTTCCAGTAGTACTCAAGAATTTTCCTCCACTGAAAGTGATAGTCAACTAAAAAAACTTACCAGAGCAGAAAGAAGAATAAAGAAGCAAATTTTAGGAATGACGAAGATTATTCTATTGGGAACACAGGTGAGACTTTTTATGGCAGTTCTAGTTGCTGATCTGCAAAAAAAAATTCACCATTGTGGTTTGTTGAAAGTTGTGGAAACCCAATATTATTAAAGAGGAGGAGAGAATTTCTAAAGTTTCTGGAGAAGGGTCAAATAAAACATTCTAGCTTCCGAATATCTCTAATTTTTATAACACCAATAACAAAATAGGTCTGAAATCAGTGTTTCAGCCCCCAATTCCCAGCTTTAGATAGAGATCCAACAAAACAATGAATATTTACACTTGAATGTCCTAGAAGGCACCAAAAAAAATAAGACCAAGTCTTATCATCACCTTGTATCGCTTGTACTGAGCATCCCTTGCTCAATCCAGAAGTGACAGTGTAGTCTCCAACTCAGTTCTGAAACTGTGGTGATAACAGTCTCCTCCCCCAAATTAAACAAAGCAGAAAACCCTCTGCTTCAAGTCAATATTTCTTTCCCAAGAAATCAGTATCACTGTCTTCCCACTGGCAAGAGTAAGAAACTTTCGGGCCGGGGAGTTAGCTCAGTGGTTCTGGCGCCTGTTTTACAAGCGCAAGGGCCCGGGTTCGATTCCCCAGTAACCACATAACAATACTGGGTGTGGAGACCCACGCCCAGCAGCAACCAGTACCACATACCACAGTGCCGGGCGTGGTGGCTCACGCCTGTAATCTCAGCACTCGGGAGGCAGAGGCAGGAGGATTGCTGTGATGTGAGTTGGAGGCTGAGCTCAGGGCCAGCCTGAACCACAAAGCGAGACCCTGTCTCAAAAAAAAAAAAAAAAAAAGAGTAAGAAACTTTCACCTGATTCTTATCACACTGGCCCATTCATCCATGTATAAAACACGGCAATTCTACACTCCACAATCCTCCCCAATTCTTTACCATCGTATAGTCATAGCCACTATTCCAGACCAGAATATCAACATTCTTTTTGCTAATATTAAGTTCCAAACTACACCACTGACATCATAAATATGCTTCTAAGGGGAAATATGTTCATTCCCTGCATTTAAAAATGAAAACCAGGAGAAAATGATAATTGTGTTAAGGAGAGATGAAAATTTCCTATCCTGATATACTTTTTGGAGTACAAAAATCATCTTTTACGTTTTCCTCTCTTTATGTTCTTGTGAATTCCCAGCTACAGTCTATTTTACCTGTAGAGTCTAATATTCAATACTTCCTGAACAGTTTTATTACTTAATTGGGTTCTCATTATTTTTCATAGCTTTTCTTTTCAAAACAAAAAAAAAGCCACTTCTGTGTTTTTTGTTCTGCATAAAAGTAACCCAAACATTATATAAAAGATTTTTCATCAAATGCTAATTAAGTAGTGAGAAAACAAATATAATTTGTTATTTCACTTTGTCAGAATAATCACCATTGGGATTTTAGTTTGAATTCTCCCAGAATTTCTACATGAATTTCCCTAATTGTCTACCTCACTCTTCTCTTTCTTCTCTTACTCTATTCAGTTCTTCCTTCTACCTCCCTCTATCTCACCCATCCCCTCCCTTCTCTTATTTATTTTCTATTTTAAAGTTTTATTTAACTCATATTATCCATCAAGCTGACTTCCTTTTTTTTCTTTC